>MU740147.1:22591-53506 GCA_026770625.1 Nicotiana glauca
TGAGCTTTATGCTCGGGTTGAGAGTGAAATTGGTCGGGCTTGCCTAGCAGTTGTGTTGGGTGCCATCACGACCGGGTTTGGGGTCGTGACAACAGGACCTACCAAAAACAACCTGTGCAGATATATATATACAAGTGCCACGAAATATCAGCAGGAAATTATCAATTGAAACGGGGAGGGGACATGTGTAGGGGGAATTACAGATGATATCAACTTGTCAGAAGTAAACATGAAACTACATCAACTCTCATAATTTATATAAGTAGTCGGCGTGCCACACGATCTTATATTATAACATATCTAGGTAGTCGGTGTGCCACACGATCCCATTTCAGCATATATATGTGGTCGCCATGCCACACGATCCTATTTCATAATATATAAGTGGTCGGCGTGCCACACGATCCCATTTCATAATATATAAGTGGTCGGCGTGCCACACGATCCCATTTCATAATATATAAGTGGTCGGCGTGCCACACGATCCCATTTCATAATATACAAAGGCTTCCCGGCAAGGAAGAATATGACTAAGCAGTTAAATTTCCCGGTAAGGGAATAACAACCATAACTTACACGTCCCGGCAAGGGATTAATCACATCTCTTTCTTTTACGTTCATTTCTTACTCTATCATCAAGTCAAAGATCGATCCAACGCTCCAAGGAGTTTACAAATCATATTTCCTTTTCACCCTCTTCATATCAGATAGAAACCATCAATTAACAAGGGAAAGTCACTACCGAATCCCAAATAAGCACAAATAAGGACCCACGGTCATGCTAGACACTGGTGTATAGATACTCGTCACCATGCCTATCCGTACTCAACATTTAGCAATGAACAAATAATACTCTAATCCTATTCCTTCAAGCCAAAGTTAGATCAAACACTTACCTCAAACGCTCCAAAAATCCACTCAAGCCTCTAGTATAGCTTTACCCCTCGAATTCACCACAAAATCGCTCGAATCTAGTCACAAATTACTTGGATGTATCAACAAATGCTAATTGAATCAACTTGAATGCATGAAAATAAATTTTCCAAAGTTTTACTCAAAAATTCCCAAAATGCCCCTAGCCCATGTGGTCAAAACCCGAGGTATGAACCAAAACCCGGTTACTCATTCCCCCACGAGTTCATATCTATGATTTGTTTTGAAATCGGACCTCAAATTGAGGTCCAAATCCCTAATTTTAAGAAAACCTAGGTTCTACCCAAAATTTCCGTTTTCACCCATGGAAATCTATGATTTTAAGATGAAAACATATTTAATGATGATAAGTATTAAAGAAGTTGAGTAAATATTAACTTACAAATGATTTGGAGAAGATAGGTTTCTTGGGAAATCGCCTATGGAGTGTTTGAGTTGAAAGAATGAAGAAATGAGGTGAAAATTTGGTCAAGTATGAAAAATGCAGGCCTCAGATATGGGAAATGCGAAGTCGGGTTCGCAATTGCGAACCCTGCAAGCTTGGGAAATGCGACACTTAAGTTCGCATTTGCAAACCTCGGTCTAGTTGACAGGTTTCGCATTTGCGAAAACCTGATCTCATTTGCGAAGGGCAGCGCCTCGCATTTGCGAGAGAAATCGTCGCATTTGCGACCTCTGCCTAAATCTCCCAGACTTTGCAATTGCGACTTGACGCTCGCATTTGCGAAGATCACAGAAGCCTTCATACCAGATTTTTTTCAAAGGTTCAAAATGCAACTCGACACCTATCCAAAACTCACCCGAGCCCTCGGGGCTCCAACCCAAATGTGCACACAACCTCAAAAACATCCTACGGACTTACTCGTGCGATCAAATTACCAAAATAACATCAAATACATAGAATCAAGCCTCAAAACACATGATTTTCTTCTAAGTTTCATAAACTTTCAAATTTGGAACTTATAGTCCGAAACACGTCAAACGACATCCGTTTTCAACCAAACTTTATAGATAGTACTTAAATCATATATAAGACTTGCACCGAGCGTCGGAACCAAAATAAGAGCCCGATACCATAGTCTTTTAATCAATCTTTCATTTTCAATTTCCTTAATTAATTTCAGAAAATAATTTCACAGAAAAAGTCATTTCTGGGGATTGGGACCTCGGAATTCGATTCCGGGCACACGCCCAAGTCCCATATTTTTCTACGGACCCTCCGGGACTGTCAAATCTTGGGTCCGGGTCCGGGTCCGTTTACCTAAAATGTTGACCGAAGTCAATATTATGCATATTAATATCAAAATTCATCATTTTTCATACAGAACTCATATATGAGCTTTCTGCCTATACGCTCAGACTGCGCACGTAAATCTAGACAAGTAACAACGAGGTTTTCAAGGCCTCGGAAGTGTGGAATGAAAGAGAAAATCAGTGATGACCCCTTTGGGTCGTCGCATGTTGGCCAAGTCGTTTCTTTTCATTATCGTTGTTTAAGTTGTGATGTGCCCTTGAGGGTCTTAAATCCCATTGTACTTTGGTATGTCTAGCATTTTGAACCGTTTCAGAATTAATTCTGGTGCTACACTTGATTTAAATGGTAATTGCGTGTACTTCTTCGAGTCCGGGCCCTTCAACATTGGTGGTGTGCCCAGAATTTGATCCATTCGAGCGTGGATCGAATTTCTATTCTGATTCATCCGCTCGTTCATTTACCTCATGAATCTCATGCGTTCAGTTTTGAAGGGATCATTACCGTTGTCGTTACCGGTTCCACTATCGGTCCCCCAACTCTGTCGAAGCCGACATCATCTCTTTTAGCCGTTTGATTTGCAGGAATGCTGAAAGGAGCTGGGCCTCTTCCGTTTGCATTGTTGGAAGTGCTTGATAATGCCTACTTTAGCTCCTTCATGACCTGGTCCTGCTTTGAGAGATGGCCCATGATGGCCTTTTACTGCTCTCTCAAGATCCTTACCATTTTCGCAACATGCTCGTCCTCAGCGTCATCGGGAGTCATTTTCCTCACATGTGGGGAATATTATCTTCCATGGACCGGAGTTTCTACATCCCCCTCGTTGCGGATGTGATTGATTGAATCGTCGTGTCGAGACAGATTTTCATGTGCTTCAACGTTGTGTGCGATGTTGACAACGTTAGCTGCCATTTTTTGATTTTTTTGCTATGAAACAAAGAATCAAACAAGTTAGTAATAGATGCAAGGATCAACTCAATTACGCAACTTTCTAAGCCCTACGATGGGCGCCAAAGTATTTACCCATAAAACGGTACAGTTAAATTTGTTGTGTGATTTATAGACAAGCGAACTGATTTGATCCAAAATGATAGATAAATTAAATTAAAAATAATATTTAGCACTAAAATCAAAATGAAATGACAGGCCTAGCTCCAGGAGTAATGCTTCCGAGGATAGAGATAATAGCAATATCAGACAGAAATTAAAGTTGTATTATTTAGCTTGAGAATGAAGTATAGATCCTAGGATGAAGCCCCTATCAAATGACGGTAAAGGGGCCATCGATGAAGGTGTAACGGCAGGCCATGAATGACAAAATTCTCTACAACAACTGCATATTTAATGTTAGGGAATATTCTTCATTAAATATTATCTGATGACAAACATTCGTTTTACTTCCGTTGATTATGTTCCCTTCGGAATCTATCAGATACCAACTGCAGTTGTTGTCCTCGGTTTCTATTCTTACTCGATTCATCTTTTTTCTGCCTCCGGTTCCACGTAGTGGTGGCCCAAGGGTCAAGCAAATGAAGCAATGGCTTTAGGCCCCCAAATTTTTAGGGCCCCATTTTAAAACTAATAATATATTAATTATGTGGTAATTTTTTCTATAAAAAAAAGTATAGAACCTTCACAGAAAAAGAAATTGATTATTCTGCTAATGTGATTTATGGTGACTAATAATTAATTTACATTCTCATATTAATATTCCTTTTTTCCCCTCATAATAATACTTGTATTTATATTCTCTAATTACTACTAAGTTGTCTATTCTCCAAAAAACCAAGGGAGGAAAGATACTGAATAAATTAAAATTAGTATTTTTCATTCATTCTTTCCCATGTTCTTAAGCATTCTAACAAACAAATTAAAACAATAGAATTTTATTCTGATGTCAAGTTATAAATTTCTAGAATCAAGTTCTATTATTTTAAATTTCTTTATAAAAAAATTTTCTAGATTTGCAATTTCTTATTTTTTATAATTTTACCTCATAGTAGTGCATTACTGATTTTTTAAAATTATTTATCAGAATACACATATGTCAACTATAAAACATGAACCAAATTATTATGAATTTCTTTTTAAACTTTAAGGCCCTAATAAAGTTTGGCTTTACATGTTCTTGAACCGTCCCTAGTTCTTTATGGCACGCAATTATTCGATTATTTAATATAAATCAGTTGTCCTATACACATACATGTTCTAAATTTAGCTCTTGGTGGGGGCGGTTGTGTGCGTAAAGAAAATCGCATCGAATTCAGATTTGACCGATACTTAGCCGAATTTCGAGAATCTATAGAAACAAAGCTGAATGGCTGATCATTAATTAACTAGTCTCTCTCTCTCCCCTTCATTTTTTCAGTACTAACATTGTAAGGTTTACCTATTTCTTGGATCTGTACAAATACTAGAGAACTTCTGCTTCTCTCAAATCTAACAATTTCATACAGACTAGTTAATTAACATTCGCAGATGGTGGAGCTTTTCTTCTTTCAGATGTGCTTCTGCTCAGCATTCTCTTTAGTGAACCAGCCAAAGAAGTCACTGACAATGGATCATCCACGTTTAAGCTATTCTCATTCTCTGATCGATCATTAATTGGAACATCAACAATAATCTCTAATGTAGAGATTGATTCTTCTTGATCAGCCAAAGAAGATGTAATTAATTCTTGGTTACTTGATTCAAGAGTAGTCTTGTTGTTTAGATCATTGAGGACAGGTGCTCGACATATGGGACATGTGGAATGAGAATAAAGCCACATGTCAATGCAATCGACATGGAATGCATGGCTACACTTGGGTAACTTCCTGCAAACTTGTTCATCTTCGAACAAACTCAGACATATTATACACTCTAATCCTTTCTCCTGCTGCTCATTGGACAAAGGAATTGAAGTAATAGCTGATCTTGAGAGACCCTTACTTGCAGGGGTTGTGGTAACATGAGAAACAGAAACAGAGTTTCCATTCCTATGACGAGCTTGGACCAAGAACCACTTGGCATAAATGTGCAGAAGTAAAACAAAGAGAATTACAAAAAGCAGTAATATGATTGCTGCTAGCATTATGTTGCTATCATATGATAGAATACTATGGATGAAGTTCTCTCTATGAAAAGGAGGAGGAGGGGAAGAAGAAGTGAACATTGTTTGGTTGCTTTGTGTGAGTTTAATGAAAACAGTGCTTTCAAACAAGTCTCTATGGTAATGAAGTTGTGAATTGAAATTCCTACTTATTTGGTGCAAGGGCGTAAGAAACAATTGACTTGGGATTACGTTTCCGTGAAAATGAGGTCGTTGGAGACTGAATAAATTTTGATTTCTTCTATATTTGCGGGTGATTTGTTAGTATTTGGAGACAGTACAATATATATGTAAAATATTACTCTCTCGTCTCATAATATGTGTCATGATTACTAAAAATAATTATCTCAAATTATTTATCATTTTAAAAGTTTCAAGACAAAATTGATTATATGTTTTCTTTTTTATCCTTAATAATCAATTGCTTTCACATTTAGTAAAAATATGAATAATGTCATTAATACAGATAACACATAAATTGAGAAAATATTTAATAAGGATAAAATAATCAAAAACTATTCTTTAAAAAATATTTAATAAGAATAAAATAATCAAAAATTATTCTTTTTTAAGGGGCGCACTAAAAAATAACCGCACAAAATATGCGATGGAGCAAGTATTATTTGTTTTTTCCCTGGTTAATTTAGAAGGTCAAAAGAGAATCCCTAAAAGTTAGAGTCATGCATGAGAAACAGAGCAATCAAAGGGGACGGGGGCTGAAATAAAGGTCTCGTGAAGGCGACGGCAGCTATTGATGACTGTGCGCAATGACTATATTATATACTGGACAGTATATGGTTCTGTGTACTCTTGTTCCCTTTATTTTTTTTGTGCCACTAGAAAAATACAATCGTCACATACTATGGCGGAGTCATATAATGTGACGGAGATAGGATTTTCGTTAAGGCGATTCAAAAAAGAAAAAAAATTGAAAAAATTAGAAGAAAGTATGGCAAGTGGGAATTGATTGAACCAGCAATGTAACAAAGATTTTGAACTTCTTTCACCATTGAGCTATACTTTTGCATTGTGTTAAGAGGATTCAAAATATAATATATACAAGTACAAACTGAATTTTGCCCTATATATACAGTGTAATTTTCTGGCGAAAAGAGTTCAAGTGAACATCCGCCCCTGGTCACATAATATCTTAACCACATTTTACTAAGCCTGAGTATGTTGGGAACTGTGTCCTATATTATGCAAAGACGGATCTAGAATTTAAATTCTTTGGGTTCAATTCTAAGGTTTTTAACATTGAACCCATTATATTTTTAAAGTTATGGGTTCATATTTACTATTTTTGCAATTTTAATGAATTTTTACATACAAATTTTCCTCCGCGTCAAAATTTATGGGTTCAGTTGAACCCGTAAGTTGTACACTACATTCGCCTTGTTGCGGCCAAACGCACACGCAAGTATACGCGGTCGTCAAGTAATAAAGTGACTAAAAGTCGGATGTCGAACCCACGAGGACTTGTGATTAACTATTGACTAAATTAGACTATCCTAATTATCTATACAAGAATTAAACCTAGAAGTATTTGATTCTAAATTAATTAAAATAAATAAAAATAAATAATGAACTTTGGACAGAGAATGAGCAGATTTTTATGATATCAATGTAATGAAAACGATCTAAGGTTATGGGGTATCTAACATTCCTATTGTATTTTTCAATTGAATTGACTAACTAATTTATCTAGTTTATTGGTTGACAGGGTTAATATTGCTCATAGGAATCTGTCGAGTTCTTACTCGCCTATTCAAGCTAATCTAACTCCTATATGTCTTTGGAATTATAATCAACAAGAACGCATTTACAATTCATGTAAATCAACCAAGCAAGACAATTAGGTATATGTCTATCCTAACCGCGAATCTATTTTCCGATGCCCAGGTTCAAGAACTTGCTCTACTCATTCCTATATGTAATCTAGAATTTCCACTTTCGAGTTAAACTCTATATTCGTAGAGAGTATTCAATTGGTGATCAAGCAATCAAATAATTAAGTGCAGGATTGAATAAATAAACCAATATGATAAACTAAGAAATCAATATCAATATCCAAATAACAATAGTAATGAAATAACCACAACCCTAGAATGTGAAGTTTAGCTCCACATAGACATGGTAGCAAAACAACAAATAATACAAAGAAACATAAAAAGACTAAGTTGGTGGAAGAAAAGATGAAACCCGGCCTCCACGGCGGCTCTGTGCTTGTGTTTTTCCTCTTCCCTCAAAATACCATTTTTTCATGTATATATACCAAGTAGGGTTGGGCCCAAACAATTATACCTTCTCCAATGTGAAAAATGACACTTTTTCCAGGTTTGACTAGCGCGATCGCGCTAGTGGCCCAATGTTCTGCCCGACAAGCACGACCTGAGCGCGATCGTGCTATTGACGCATATTTTTCACCCTGTTCCGTTTCGAATTTGGAAAAACGTAAAACATGAAAATTGTAGCTCTTTGAGTTATAATTTCAATCATATATTTTGGAGCCACAACGGAGTTCTGAGCAAAAGGTTATATCTATTTTACTAGACAGTGCGCATTATACCTACTGGAGTCTTCGTTTGCTCTAACTATCATCCGTTGACTCCCAAACACGATCCCGGCTTAATTCCTTAAACTTTTACTCAAACTTTAAAGCTCCAAATCACTTGAATTCATTTCATAACATCCACATAGCTCGGAATCACTCCTACAAGGCATAAAACACATCATTAGTGCAAAACACTAGCGATTAAAGCTCAAACTCAATTAGTGCAGTAAATTAGAGTGTAATAAGCGACTAAAATACGTAATTATATCCGATCATCACGCCTCTAAATATTTATGTGCAATATCCTTTAAAATTTCACTATTTTTTATATTTAAAAATTAGTAATCAGCATTACTATTTTACTTTTAGAATTCTACTTGATAAAAATTTAATAAAATTAACATAGAAAAAAGAATAAAGAACATGTGAAACTCTTAAATCTTTTTCTTTGATGGTTGTTGGAATTTAAATAGCGCACTTTGGTATGCAATTGGTTGTGGGATTAGCATGCTTAGGCGTTTTGGTAGGATGAAGAGGGTCACAAGTCACAACTGCCTTGGAGTTATTAGTTTCAGGGTACCCATGTGAATTTGAAAGCTTACTGACTTGAGATCCTATGAACCACTAGCTTATTCCCTATTTTGGGGATAATTTCCACCTTTTCCTCCATGTTTTTGGTAACGCTGGATCTTTGGAGAGACCAGCCTCGTGACACCTGACCTAATCCAGAGGCATAGACCACTATATTCACGGACGCAGCAGATTAGTCCAAGCTTCCTAAGATTGTGTCGTGACACAACATTTTGTTCGTTGACTATACTACACTAACTTTAGACCTTTACCCAGAAGGCGGAGCTAGAAGTACATGTATGAGTTCGGCCGAATCCAATTATTTTTGTTTAAATAATGTACGTATATTAAAAAAATTTATTAAATATGTCAAAATACTAAAATCAGAACCCCTAAAGTTATCGTCGGTCTAATATTCAGAATCTATAAAGTTGAAATCTTGGCTCTGCCTATTATTGCATAGGTCCTTTGTAGGCTTACAATTTGGTTACTGCATAAGTTTTGCTTCTATAAGTATAAAATAATGAATATGAATTTGTTGAGATCTCACTTCATTAAGTATACTTCTTTTATGTTTTACAGCCAATTTACTATGAATAAGTCTTATTTATTGTATAAAGGGTCAAATATATAGATAACTCCTTAAGCTTATACATATTTTCCACTTAGACATTTTATCAAGAATTTTACCTATTGAGCACTTAAAGCTAATTAAAAGTGTACAAATTAAACACCAACTGCTAAAGTGGCTCTGTGCGTGTTTTACACATCTTCCAGGAGCGTGAATTGACTTGTATTGCGAACGGATATGGCCCAGTAGACGCGTCTACGTATCAATAAAAAGAAACAAAGACACCATAATGGTGTGGTTCATGGAAGGTGTTTGCCGTTAAAACGGACAACAATTAAATTTGTACTCGATTTGAAGATATGCGAATAGATTCAACACAAATAATCAAGAATGTTAGATAAATGAATTAAAGATACAATGAATAATTAAATCAGTTGTAACGTTATGGACAAGCTTGGACTTGGATTGGGCAATAGTTTCTGCACTCGGTAGGGTCCTTGGTTCGAAACCAATCAAGAACAAAGAACAAAAGTAAAATAAGGACTTCGCAATAACTAGAAAGTAGAGAAATAAAATTGTATTGCCTTGGTATGCGTGTTACAATATGTCCTATTGAAATAAAAGTTTCCCCTTTATATAGTATGAGAGTTTCATCTCTAGTACATTTCTAAAAACAGTAAAAATCCTCCTTTTCGTTAATTACTGGTCTTTTACCGATATCGGGTGAGATTCGCGCCGAGATATCCGATTGGGTGCGAATATCATGGCCATTTGTTAGTCGTATGTAACCGTTTGCCATATTTTTCGAAGTCTTAGAGCTTGTTATGGATTAGGGGGTATTGTCGTATCAGGTCCGATGGCGAGCTTTCCGTTCGAGACTAGCTACACAGAGTTCCCGGGTTCGATTCGATCTCATATACTCTTACTCCGTTTGATACACTTGGAAATCGGAGTGTGCGTTAACCCCGATTCTACCCGTATACAGATAGTCCCCTCGTTTTCCAAAGGGTAGATTTTGCCGAAATGATAGGAAACGATAGATCAACCCCGAATCCCTCCTTTGTACATTTCGATCGAGATGACAGAAAAGATAAAATGTCCCATTAGTCACACCATTCTGACTTGGGACACGTGTCGATCATCGATTAGTTGTCTTCAAATGCGAAACATCGCGAAAAGATTGCATTTTCCTTATAAAAGCTTCAACCCTCTTCACTTTTTTCACTTTCTAATCCTAGCTCTTACCTTTGAACTTCATAAAGACTTCCAACTTTCTCAAATATTCATACCTCGCTTCTTGAAACTTCACATCTTCATCTCTAACCTTCAAACCTTCACGTTTTTTCTTGGATTTTCATCCAGAACCTCATATCTTCATTTCTAATCTTCAAATCTTCATACGCCATCTTCAAATCTTCATATATTTACCAGATTCACGATGGCCAAAACTTCCACGCTAGTACCATAGCAAACGCCCATTTCATCTTCCCAACTGGCTCCAGATGTCGAGGTGGATGCTCCCGAGGTTCTTCCTGAGCCTTTTATGAAAAGCTTCATACCGGGTGGTTGTTCCATAGGGGATGAATTCAAGGTAGAGAAGGCCTCTGTCAAACACGGCCGAGGTAAAAGAGCATGGAGATATATATGCTCCGTTACTAAAGATACCCTTCCCATAGTTCGAGAAGACTGTAAATAGGAATGCAAATATGTGGTTGTCCTCGGACCCGAGGACGATATTTCTACCCAGGTGGAGGAGTATTTATGTGTTTACACATGTCCCTTCACGCCCGGCCCGATAAACCTGGTAATCCTTGCCTTTTGCAAGAGGTACGAAGTGTGCCTCGTGCAAATCTACTCGTCCCTATGGAGGATCGTGATCCTCTTGCACTATTTTGCGAAGACCACCGAATCTCCTCGGTTCACCCTCGACCACCTACTTCGTCTGTATAGTCCCTGAATATTTTGAGGGGGAATAATCAAGCTTGTTCACCGAGCCGGCAAGACCCTTTTTTCGAGCATCGATAAGGATCGAGACTGAGGCTGGCAGGGGAATTTTATCCGGTTAAAAACTGAAGACTTGATCCCTCCCGAGTTCTCCCATTCTTCGAGAAGTGGAATGCATATCGTAAGTGTAGTCTTTCCTTAAGTGTCAATTTCTCTTTTATTTCCTCTCCCATTTCCAGTATTTATGGTTGTGTAGTTATTGCCCGTGTTCTTAACAGGATCCCCTGCTCAAGGAGTGTATTGAAGGAACTTGCAATCAGATGTCGTACTGCGAGCACACGTGGCGCAAACATTCAAAGGGCAACTTGGAGGCCCATTCTCATGGTAATGCTATCCCCTGAATAGTATTTTCCACGCCCAAAACTTACATAATGCTGACTTTTTCCTTTCCCTCGTAGGTTTTCCTAAGACCACCAAACTTAGGCTGCTGGACGGGGATAAGGATACACCATTACCCATTGAACCATCCATTTTGGGACAGTCCAGGGGCTCCACGAAGGAGAAGAAGAGGAAAAGAAGATTCTCGGGTTCCCCGGATCCTAGGGTGAAGATAAAAAAAGGTAGACACCGGGGCTTGTAAACCCAAGAAGAATACTAAGTTCAAGGTGCCCGAATCTAACTTGCTTCACCAGCTCAGGGATGAGCCCAAAGAATATGACATCTTTTTCGCCCATAGATCGACCCTTACCGAGGAGCATGCGTTGATCGAGGAAAGGGACCACGAGATCGATCACCTTCTGATTCGAGAGGTCGAAGTGGAGATCGGGGTGTTCCTATTTTGAAGGAGGCGACAGGTGTGATAGACATCATTGAAATGGCCTCTTATACCGAGTCCAAGCTTGAAGAGGCCCAAGCAGGTAAGGAAATGTTAAGTGAAGTATTTCACGGTGCAGATGACCCTCTCCACTCCTTCTTCGATGGAATGGACATGTCCACATTAGTAGATTTCTTTGGGTTAGGTCACCTAGAGATCCCAAAGAAATACGTGCCTTCGGGGGATGACGGGCCTAATATTGGTAAAGCAATTCCTTGCGCCCAGCGTGGACCTCGAGTGTAAGAGGACGGTTGTTCTCACAGTCCCGAAGGATGCCTGGATCCTGTCTGCTCTAGTATGTGTAGTCAACTACCTCCGATGCCTGGTGACCAAGGAGCACCACGAAAGATGAACGAGGTAGGCACGTCAAGTCTCTTTAACGAGGCGCAACAGCCGTTGAACTAGGTAAGGTTCTAACACTTTCATACTCCCTTCATGAATCCCGCTTAAGTTTTCCCTTGATGTCTCTTACTAGTTCCACTATTTCATAGGCATTAGTGTTTCATCACAAATGTTTTCTCCAGTACTGGATGGAAATTGGCCAGCTCGAGTTCGAGCTCAAAGAGCGAGTCCTGAAGAAGGATATGTACAGGTTTCTTAGTGATCAAGAAGACGAGTCCCATAAAGACCTCTAGGCCAAGCTGGAAAAAATTTTGAAGGAGGCCTCGATCCGAAAACGGGAGAATGCCGACCTAGTTGAAAAGGTAAAGGTCTTTGAAGCTAAAAATGATGAGCTAGTCGTGGTGACTAACAACATAACTTCGCAAGTCTAACAAAAGATCAACCTAATCAACCAGCTCTGAAAGAAGATTAATGAGGTCAAGGCTATGGACGAAGTGTGGAAGGGCATGATGGACCTGCTGACCTCGGAAAAGGAAACTACAATGGAGGAGTTGGCATAGGTTGAGAACCAACTTTGGGTGGCGAATTACAAAACTGATAAATGGTCTCAACTGAATTATGATCTCCGAGCACAACTGAGATCGGCCGTTGCAGAACAGGATTCCCTTAGAAGAGAATATGAGTATTGAAGTCCAAATTGGACACAACCTCTACTAATGATGGTGGCCCAGCACAAGGACGATGTGGAGGCAGCTGAGATCCGCCTAAAGACAAAGTCTGAATCCATGAAACGGCTGTCCCGAAGAGAGAGCCTCAAAGAGATCCACGCCAGAGGATTCGACTTGTCGGTCAAGATTGAGGGAGCTAAGAAGCTTTAGACCGAGGTAAAGGAGCCTTCCCATATATATATATATATATATATATATATATATATATATATATATGAAATTTTCCGTTTCTGGAAATATCGTGTCTTCACTTTTCCAATATCTTTTTATTAGTGTATTGTTTTTGGTGTCATAACATAGAATCATATGTAGCTCTAAGGTATTCATCTCTTAGAAGTTCGATTGAAGCCTGACCTCGATGCAACTTTGTTTGCTCGTGATGTCGAAACCTCTGAGCGAGCGAAGGTTCCCAAGATGCTTAAGTGTTTTTAGATGATGCGTTTGTCGAGGAAACTCTTTTAGTAGGTTTAGAGTTTTGTAAAGGCCTTACTTTCTGATTACAAACTTCGGACATCTCGAGGTCATTTCTAGGGAGGCCTTAGCTTTTTACTTTGGCCACCGCCTAATAGGTTTGGTGCCTCCAAGATTCATTAGCCCGAATAATCTAAATTTTCTTCGGGCGGCAGTCTGCAAATAAGAGTGGCCTTTGGGCTAGATTGTCCCCGAGTAGAGGTATCCCATGGACTCTAGGATCCAGAATCGAAGAATTAGAAAATGCACAATATCAAGTCGGAACTTTCTTTGGGGTAGGGGTAAGGTCTTCTACTCACTACCCTCCCTAAACCCCACTAGTGGGATTTCACTGGGTTGTAGTTGTTGTTGTTATTGTGTGTAAAGTGAATGATCAAAAACACTTTAAACCTGTATCATGGCTAGAGTGGACTATGTGAGCATGGTCCATACGACCGGTTGTCCCTTACAATGAATCCTAACCACCAAGCCTTAGCTTCTAACATACAAAGTTTCTTTTTCCTTGCTAAAAACCTTAATCTGAGCGTAATGCCCCTAGTATTTGAGGTCAAGCTTGAGAGGGCTCGGATATTGTTGACATGAAGTGAACGATCATTAACTCTGGCTTGAAACCGATCTTCGAATCTAAGTTAGCACATTTTATTGTTGGCTCGTTAAAAACCTTGCCGAAAAACCCATTTTGGGACAAAACTATTTCAAGGGAAAAAGAGTGCAACGCGTGCTTTCAGACCTATTAGCCACATCCATCATTGGTTGTTTACCTACAAATGTTAGTCCGATTCATAACATGATTAAAGAATAATTGAGTTCGTACCTTAGCAGTAGTACTGCTTTAAGTGCGTCATGTTCCAGTTGTTCGGTACCGTTTCCTGCTTCAAGTTTGTACGAGCCTTTGCCGATAATTCCGACGACTCGATATGGTCCTTACCAATTCGGTCCCAGCTTCCCCTCATTCGGGTTCCAAGTGTGAAATATTACTTTCCTCAACACCAAGTCCCAACCTTAAAGTGCTGGAGGTTGACTCTTCGGTTATAGTATCTTTCTATTCGCTATTTCTGGGCAGCCAACCGGACCAAGTCAACCTCCCGTCTTTCGTCCAATAGTTCCAAGCTTGTGATTAGGGTTAGCAGTGGCACTGGTCACGCCCAAATCTAGGGCTAAAAGGGATAATCGGTCACTGCAAATATAATTCGGTCTTAGAGTCTGGAGTCGAATCCCACAGAGAACTAAGGTTTAGCTACAACGATTCACTATCACTAAGAAGACAAGCTCGAATAATTCCTAAGTTATAAATATTAAGATTCTTATGTTTAACTAATTAACTAATAAATGAAAGTAATAAATTAATAACTAAAGATACTAAGGGTTGGAAACAAGATTAAGGAGGTCTAGAGTTATGATTTCTCCAATATTGGAATCCTTCCCGCTATGTATTCTAAAATTTCACTTAATTATTCTCTACCGATCATGAGCACTCGAATTATCGTAATTCTATCTTGAGCAACTACAATAATGTACAAGTCATATTCTCTCAAATTACGCTAGCTCGCACTTTTTTACCCCTCATTATGATCACATCAAAGCTTCGTTATCTCTAATCCTACTTTTAAACCCATCGTATTGATCTCTCATATATGTTAGGACTGATGTTGTTCAACAACCACCTAAATATGTACTCTTTTTCTAAGCAATACATAATAAATAGACACTATTAATTGAGACCTCTTCAATTAACTAAAATAAGCATGTAGTGAACAAATAAAAAAATTCAAAGACTCGCTTATATCAAAACGTATCAAGAATTCATCTTACAAAAGGTTCCATCAAAACCCTAGATAACAAATTAGTTATTCATATTATTGTGCAAAACTACAATACTAGAATTCATTACCAAATAGGAAGAAGAAAGTGAAAAACTCGTAGAAGAACTCTCCGGTTTGCTCCTTGTGTGTTCTAACCTCCTTAGGTCAAAATCCCCTCCTTAGGTCGACTCCCCTCCTTAGGTCGAATTCTCCTCCTTAGGTCGATCCTCCCTTCAAAAGTGAGTTTAAAGACTTTTTATATGGGATGGGGTTAGCATGGGGAGAAATAATACAAGCCAACTTTGGAAAAGACTTTTCAGGTTAGCTCGTTCACTCTTGTGCGCACTAAGAGTGAACGAGCAAAGTATTTCTCTTTTTCTTTGCCTCCCAAATCTCTTGTGTAATTCCATGCCTGTTTAGCTTAGTTCTATGTTTTTTTCAAGCTTTTCCTCAGCTAGCTCGTTCACTCTCTTGTGTGCACGCGAGAGTGAACGAGCGAAGTACTTCTCTTATCTTTTGGTCCCAAATGAACTTCTTTTGCTCATCTTTCGTCCAACTTACTCCTACACATTAGAGCACGTAATAAGCATAATTCATTACAAAATCTCATATAGCCGCTCGTGACCACACAAGTTATCAGATAAAAGTATACCAAAAAAATGTGCATTTTTAGCCGTTTATCAAGCACCTTGTTGCTAGGCACCAGATTGTTGTTATCGCCATGATGGCCAGACTCAATCCTAACACTCAAGTGGGCAGACTGAGAGTTTGACATTTTTGAGTTGACCTAAAATTGAGACTAAAGAACAAGCGTAAAATAGAGTGTGTTATGGAGATTTGTATCATACTACCACTATTATCCTTAGCCCCACTGTAGGCCCCTAATTGTTTACCCTTAAAATGGATAATAATTATATATGTACGCGATATTAAGGATATGCAGATAGATTCAACACGAATAATTAAGAATGTTAGATAAATAAATTAAAGACACAATGAGTCATCAAACTAGTCGTAACGTAATGGCCCAGCTTGGACTTGGATTAGGCAATAGTTTCTGCCCTTGGTAGGGTCCTTGGCTCGAATCCAATCAAGAACAAAGAACAAAAGTAAAATAAGGACTTTGCAGTAGTTTGAAAGCAAAGAAATGAAATTGTATTGTCTTGGTATGCGTATTACAATGTGTCTTATTAAAATAAAAATGTCCCATTTATATAGTAGGAGAATTTCATCTCTAATATATTTCTAAAAAAGATAAAAAAATTCTCCTTTCTCTTTAATTACTGATCTATTACCAACATCGGGCAAGATCCGCATCGTGATATCTGGTTGGGTGCGAATATCACGACCCTCTATTAGTCGTGTGCAAATGTTTGCCATATTTTCCGAGGTCTTGGAGCTCGTTCTGGATTCGGGGGGTGTTGCCTTATCAAGTCCAGTGGCAAGCGGCCTTGCTACAAAGAGTTCCCGGCTTTGATTTCAATGTCATATACTCTTACTCCATTTGATACATCAGGAAATAGGGGTGTGCGTTTCACCCATATACAGAAGGTATCGGTTTGTTGCTCATTAAACAAATGTCATTTGAAAGTTGCCCAGCAAATTAAACTTAAATCATAAGAAGCTCATTGAAAAGAATTCTCAAAAATACTAAAAATTTAAAGCTAATCTGGTACATGGCGTATCATAGGTTTCTCAAATGGTTTTAGATTTTTTATTTTGCTAAAATTCTTGCAAAAGTGCAATCACCATGGGCTTCTACGGTAGTTTTTTCATCTTTTTTGGTAGTCAATGAGTATTTCTCAACTGAATAGAACAGATTTGAGAATGTTTCGGACATGTTAAAATCAAATTACTGGGACGCAAATTGATTTTGAGAACTACTGTGAAACTTTTGCTTAAAGTTTTAAAATTGTGAACCTACTTGTGATAATTCACATACCAAATCATGAAGAGCTTGCAACATATGTAGGTTATAGTTAATTTAAAATTTTAAGTGCACTTGAATCAATTGCTACTTTCAATCTTCACACGCTATAATTCTTCTTAATGCAAAAATAGCAATAACCCTATAAAATGCAGACCCTTTCGCCAAAAGCACATATTAGATTTCTGTACTCTATTTCCGATGTTCCAAAAGAAATGCTATTATTAATGCTAGATTTAGCTCTTATAATTCACCATGTGGTAAAGTTTGAAACTTTGAAAAAAGTGGCTATAGTTCAAATAAAACATGTAAAAGCGGATATCTAGTGAAAATTCCACACCTATTCATTGTCTTCAAGCTTTTGCATCAGACGTAAAATGGACAATATCACAACACACACTAGCTAAACGGCTAGTGTTTCAGGAGCCATATCGAAATCAGAAAAAAAACAAAAAACAAAAATGAGGATGAAATTGCGCGACAGAGAGAGAGAGAAAAGATGCCAGCCCAAAAGGATGTCCTCTGATGTCATACTCTCGTAACTTTTAAGAAAATTTCTTTGGCATCAACTAGAATTATTTTTATTTTATTTAAAAAAAAAAAAAAGAGAAACAAAAAGACCTTCAAAGCTGTTATAAAATCGCTAGTAAAGTAATAGCAATAATCTACATCAACTTGTATCTCTTCTCCTGGACTCCAGTAACTCCCATTTGTATCTCTATGATAGTGTGAAGTGGCATCTGGAAATTTTGTAGAGCATTAAAAGTCTGATGCAAATTACCTTCATATTTGTACTAGACCAGGAAAGCAAACAGCTTAGCGATATATTAATAATGAACCATTGCTAGAAAACTCGGTTTCGCCGAGCAAAATGGACCAGGGAAATGAATAACCACAAAATATAATCAAGAGACGATTCCAGTTCAAAAGCTTAGGTTACTTTCCACATTGGTATCAATGATGAGGATGGTACAATTATCAGCTAGCCCTTAAGGGTCGTTTGGTAGGATGTATTAGGGAAAATAATATATGTATTAGCTTTGATATTATTATTTCCTTTTTTTTGTAGTGTTTTTCAAACCATATATAACTAATACAAGTATTCAATACTATTCTTATACATATCAAACCGGAATACATGGATAAGCATGTGAAATACCCTATGCAATGCATGGTATTTCTAATATACCAAACCAAATAATCCATAAAAAATGATCCCAACATAAGTAATCACAGCGTTACTAATCCCAGT
This sequence comes from Nicotiana glauca, assembly GCA_026770625.1. NCBI lineage: Eukaryota > Viridiplantae > Streptophyta > Magnoliopsida > Solanales > Solanaceae > Nicotiana > Nicotiana glauca. The sequence goes on from MU740147.1 coordinate 40,903, forward strand.
AGTTGTAATACATCATATTCAGTATTATTATTATACACCCTACCAAATGACTCCTTAGTATTAAATTTTCACGGTCTTGGAAAGGGGAAAAAAAGCTAAGGATAGATTTATGTTCAAGATTTCTGTTAGAACACCCTATTCAATATTAATATTATACACCCTACCAAACGAGTCCCTAGTATTAAACATTTTCACGATCTTGGAAAGGGAAAAAAAGCTAAGGGTGGATTATGTTCAAGATTTCTGTTAGAATCCTATCGGATCCTTTGCTACCATTCACTTAAAAACAGAGGCGTATCTAAGAGTTTGAGAAAATAGGTGCACCATTACAAAGAGGTGAGTCCATGATTTACATTTAATGGATTTAATATTTAAGTTCTTACCATGACTTTTGAAAGTCTAGGGGTTTTTTTTAATTGTAATTTCTATAGTTTCTTCACATATGTATGCATCACCGTATCAATAATCTCGGGATCGGTTGAACCTATTCATGGTATGCTACATCCTCCACCATAGCTAACTTTAATATAGACCTTCGATTTAATTTTACAAAGTATAACGATGATGACAAAAGAAAAATACAGATTTTACTGTGTCAGAGAAAAGAGTAAACCAAACAAAGAAAGAAAAGAAAAAAAAGTACTTTCAAAACGCAAGAGGGAATACAAGACGTGTTCATCCCCACAGGTAGATCCAATTCTAAAAAAAGAAAGGAAAACTTAATAAGATAGACGTGAGATTTGATCCTCCAAATTCAATTCTAGAAAAAGAAAGGAAAAAACTATAAGACAGTCGTGGGATTTGGAACCCCGACTTTCACTAGTAAAAATGCACCCAATACTCATTGTACCATAGAACTCTTTGAGCTTGGGTGCGCACATATATATTTAACTAATTTTGAAAAAATATAACATTGTTATACATGATTTAAGGAGAGGAGCATGGGGTTCATGTGAACCCATACCCCTCCCCTTGGGTACGCCCCTGCTTAAAAAACACTAAGGTGTAGTTTTTCTATATGGGAAGGGTTAACTAACCATATTCAGCATCTTGCATTTATGTTTCTGGAAAACAATTATATATGACATTAACACTACACTTTTAACTACCAAAAAGAGCAAGGATGTAAACAGATATACATCCATGTTCTTTTTGGTAACAAGTTATCAATCATATTCATTAATTGCTTCACATGGAAATGCAACATAGAAGTAGTTACTGTATTATTAAAGTAATTACCTCTATATGTGGAATTTCGTTCAAAGGCCTATCAGCAAAATAAGCATACAAAGCCCTCAATACCGCCTACAAGAAAATTTAGAATGAAACATGCTACTGGTTCCAGCAAATGCTATAGCCACACACTGCAGAGAGGAACATTTCAAGTTATTGAAACTTTTGCCACCTGATGCGATATCACTACCACGGGTGCTCTCTGTCTTTCAAGCTCTATAATCACTGGCTCCAACCTGCAGCATGTTTAGCCTCAATAGAATGCAATTGTGAGTTCTAAAGTTTGTTTAACTGAAAGCATTCTGACAACAAACCTCTGTATGACATCAAGGTAAGACTCGCCTCTGGGGTATCTATACCTCAGCTTGTCATTTTTACGTGACCTGTAAATTGTAATAAGTAAAAAGGAAGAAAATGACATAAATAGTATCACTACAAGAGAATGGACTTAGACCCATCCACCAACATTTCCACTCAAAATATAGAAACAGACAACTTCAACAGTGAATATGTAGAGGAAGAGCGGACCACAAAAATGAGTACCCTATAAGAGTAAAGGAAACCTGCTCTCACAAGACCAATCGGCAGAGGATTAACTTTTAACTAAGAAAATGAGATTACACCACAGTCAGATCAATAATGGCGACCATCTTCTCCTGCTAGTACAAAACTTGCTTCATTATTTATTGTTTTCAGCAGAGAAGTGATAAAGATGCTCATTGGTAACACCCGGCCCTCATTCTCTCCACTGTCTTTGGTTCTTCTCTTTATGGAGTATTCTAAAGCAGTGAGACGGACTCGGCAGCACAAAACTGACTCTATAGAGAGTTATTCTTGAACCAAAACTTGAACATAAGCCACAGTTGCAAAATAATGGCAACTATTTCCGTCTTGCTAGAACGAATCTGCGTCACAGTATAATTGCCTTGCAGCAGAGACGAGATACAGATGACTCACAGGTGATATTTCCCAGTATAATCTACCTTCTTCGTTCTGTTTCTTCCACTTTTCCACTTAAATTCCTTTAAACTGGTAGTTGAGGTATTTAAGTATTATCCCATATTAACCATTGGCTTAAGTAGTGTGTTCACTCATTCTCCCTTGACCACAAGTAACATTAGAAATCAGAAAAGTTAATATTTCTTGAGCAATGGCCTGTCAGCAGTGTCTAATTTTTGTCAATAAGCGAATGACAAGATACTACAACCTCCCAAGCCAATCACATTATCAATATCTTTGATTTGCAAGTCAAACACGAAGGCCTTCAAATTAAACAGCTCCGCTAAAATGCTTGATCTTCGTACAAGATCTTAGGTGGTTAGAACTTCAGTGTCACCTTTGGAATAAACTGGTAGCAGCACTATTTCCTTCTCAGTATGTGTTTTGAGTTTGTTGACAGTCTCAACAAAATCATGAACATTCGAATCGCTGATTACCTTCGTTTTTCATAGAGAATGGAGAAGAATGCATCATACAAGGTTAAGAATAGTTGTGACATACTCGTATTCTTCAGGCATATTTTTCTTTATTTCCTCATAAGTCATTCCATCACATACACCAGCATTGATTTCATCAAGGGCTCGCCATTGTATCTGCAAAGGAGTGCAGGGACATAATAAAACAGAATCACCTGAGGTTAATGTTGGGATGGAAAAACTCAAATGATAGCTAACCTTGGGGAATTCACCAATTGGACTAGCTGTCAAAACTGTTCTTTGCAGTGTGCTGGTCCATATCTAGGCCAATGAAAGAATAAAGGAGAGCATAATATACAAATTCTCTAACAATAGAATTAAATTTAAGCTATCTAGCAATTTTTTGCAGAGTAGCACTACCAGGTACCCTCAGGAACGTGATATTTTGTGCTGAGAGAGAACCACCCACCATATATATATATATATCAAGGTGAAATGCAACTGATTGTCACTCCTATGCTTTATCAATTGTTTTAATGTTTAGAATGACAAACATTCTCCCAGTCTCGCCTCTTATTGCAAGATGCCCCATAGTAAAAAAGTAGGGCAATCTCAACTTTATACAATTCGATAAATGCATAGATCAAAAAGAAAAAGAAAAAGAAAAAAATTATGCAATTAACCATCAATTGGTACAACTTACAGAAGCAGCCTTTTCATTTTTCAGTCGTTTTTCAACAAATTTGGCAAGCTTCTTCGCATAGACCTCCCCAGCTTCACTGTTAGAGTAGTTTGTCAGTGATATAAGCAAACATATCTAGATAAAACAGTCTAGAGTTCATGACTTGACAAGAAAGAATCAAACTGAGAATCGGAAGAAGATTGAATGCCTTAGTAAAAAACTTGCACCAAATTGCTAGAAACAGCAGGAAATGATCTCCAACAACTACCTAAATGCACCAAATACGCACGTCACTCCTTAGTATCAATATAAATGAAAATTGAAAACACCAATAAGAGTCTACTATCCTATCTTAAACCCAGTCTAATCCCACAAGTGGGGTCTGGGGTAGTATGTACGCAGACCTTACCCCTACCTTCAAGAAGGCAGAGAGATTGTTTTCGGAAGACCCTCGGCTTACGATAAATAAAGGGAAGGGAAACAACAACAAGCATACCAATTAGAAAACCGAAGCAAAAATGCAAAACTAAATATACTAGGTGCTGCAATTAGAAAGCCGACACGAAAGCAATAACAAGTAATCACAGAAGTCAAGGGATACGAGAATACACAAATAACACTAAATCACGTACTAAAACTACTGTTACCGACAAGGACAATGCTCGACTGCCTGTCCTCACCCTCTACCTTAATTTTCAACCTCTACACCTGCCTATCCATGGTCATGTCCTCAGTAAGCTGGAGCAACACCATATCTTGCCTAATCACCCCTCCCAATACTTCTCCGGCCTGCCTCTACCTCTCCTTAGGCTCTTCAGAGCCAACCTCTCACACCTCCTCACCGGTGCATCCGTGCCTCTCCTCTTCACATGCCCGAATCATCTAAGTCTCACCTCTGGCATCTTGTTCTCCACAGGGGACCACGCCCACCTTGTTCTGAATAACTTCATTTCTAATTCTATCTATCCTGGTATGCCCGCACATTCATCTCAACATCCCCATTTCAGTCATCTTCACCTTTTGGACATGGGAGGTCTTGACTAGCCAATTCTGCCTCATACAACATAGTCGGTCTGACCACCGCTCTATAGAACTTACCTTTAAGTTTTGATGGCACATTCTTATCATGCAAAACACCGGGAGCAAGCCTCCATTTCATCCACCCGTCCCTAATACAATGTGTAACATCCTCGTCGATCTCTCCATTCCCTTGTATAACTGACCCAAGGTATTTAAAACTTTCCCTCCTAGGTATGACTTGCGAATCAAGCCTCACGTCTTCGTCCACTACCTGGGTTGCACCACTGAACTTACACTCCAAGTATTCTGTCTTGGTCCTACTCAAGTTGAAACCTTTAGATTCCAGAGTCTGCCTCTAAACCTCTAACCTTTCATTAACGCCGCCTCGTGTCTCGTCAATCAGAAAAACGTCATCTGCAAATAACATGTACCACGGCACCTCCCCTTGTATGCTACACGTCAGTGCGTCAATTGCCGAGGCAAAAAGAAATGGACAGAGGGCTGACCCCCAGTGTAACCCCATCGTAACTGGGAAGTGTTCCAAGTCCCCTCCCACAGTCCTCACTCGGTATTGAATGAAATAGGTAAGTCAAAGTAAGGTCAACAATTTGCTTCCGTACCATTGTAGATTGTAAAATGGTACATATTTACCATCTGATGTCTCAAATAAAAAGTAAATAGGATTATGCAAGGTAAGGGAAAAAAACTAGCATCTTTGGTGTTTCTAGAGAGACCTTAATACAGTGTCACCACCAATTCTGCCTCTAACATTGTCTAGGCTCTCTCCATGCCTTGTAAGCAAAATTGGACGAGGCGTAAGATGTGTATTGACCTGCATATCAGATAAGTCTATAATGGGATTCAACAAAATTCTAAAACAAAGTGAATATTTAGCAAAAAAAAAAAAAAAGAATCTCTAGATCAGGCAAACCACCATCACACAAAATTGCAACTTTAACACTGAACTTTAGAAAACTATCTTTTCTTCCTTTCCTTCTCAGGATAACAAGAGGCCGCATTACATACAAAAAAAAAATAAGTATAAGTTTCTCACCTTATATAAAGATTTCATACCATGTAACTGGCGGTAATAAGCGAGCTAAGTTTCATTGACAAGTCTGTACTGAACATTAATCACTTACATCAACAAGTCGCAAGGATATTTGGAGTCATGCTGATTACTGAGCGCTTTACTTTTAAATGTGTCTCTTACAAAGATGTCAAACTACAAGAACAGATCTTGAATATTTAAGACCTAAATGATTGATCCATTTGGTTTAATTATCTATTGATGCACATTTATCTGCAGTCTCTGCAAGTTCCTTTTTGTATTCTGTCCACCGAGGAGGTCCATAATGGAGATCCATAGCAATGTTAAATAGAAATATTTCATGGCCAACAAAACTTAATCAACAAAATCAAAAGATGCCTGAAGAGAGAGCAGAAGGTTGGAAGAGAACAGAAGACACTTTGTAGAATAAGCAGCAACTTACCAAGAAGAAGACAATCCGCCCAGGTAGATAGCCACTGATATTATTCACCTGGGAAATGAGAAGAGATCCTTCAAAATCATGTCACTTTATAAAAAGTTCCTACAGAAGTTTCTACAGGCCACTTATCTTGAAAAAAGAGATTTCCTAGAGAATTCATTTATTCCCTTACAGTCGCTTAAGCTATGCCTCACACACACAGATGCGTTTACTGAAGTAATCAAGTCAACATGAAGAAATCAAACAGTTTGAATGGCGTGTGATCAAATTCGGAATTCCTTAGACATAGAATGCAGCATTCGGGACCACATTTCTTCAACCTTTTGAAGCATTCTTTGCTTAACGATACAGATGAACCACAAAGTCTATGATTATGAGAAAAGGTCACTTACTTGTATTTGTCCCCCATGGCCACTAACCATATCAATCATTTTGATATAAGACCCTTCCTCTACAGGCTCATAAACCTTGAAAAACAAAAAAAATAACGTAATATTATTCCAAAGTATTCATTGCAAATAGAACGAAAACAACCATAGTAATTATGATCAAGAATATCACTTTTTCATAATTATCAAGGCGACTCTTGAAGTCTCTGTAACCAGCTTCAAAATCAGGCCTGTTGAAAAAATGCCACTAATTGTGTATGAGTAGTTTTCACTAATATACGAAAAACAGAGTGATAAGAATTGTACACTTCGGCATAGTCTGGGCTCTGTTGAACTTTTAGACGTATATTTCTTTCTATTATATTAGGATCATTGCAAATTGTTTCCAAGAAAATAATCTGCAAGTAGAAAAACAAAAGGCATCAAGAGACGATATTACAATCAGATAGAAGTCTAAAACTTCCACATATATAGATTCATTAAAACCAACCAACAAATATCAACATACAGAGCAAATCAACCAATAAATATCACCATACAAAGTAAAATTTTCCTGTGGCTTATCTCCAGCCAGTAGTAGAATAAAGTTAACATATCGAAGAAAAGAGAAACAGATAAGATAATTCATGGCAATGTTAAAAGAACAGCTTTGCAGCGCAGCAACAACAACAACATACCCAATGTAACCCAACAAGTGGTGTGTGGGAAGGGTAGTGTATACCTTGACCTTACCCCCCTACCTTGTGATGGTATGATAATTCATGGCAATGTTAAAAGAAAAGCTTTTGCAGCGCATAAGCATTAAATTACTGAGATCATAAGAATTCTAGCAATTCCTTGGGATGGCTACGATGCAGAGCTTTATTAGCAAGGAATTAAAAAGACACCCATGAAGCTTGAGAGAGATTTCATATTTCTCTAGAAATCCTGCTGACTAAACAAAAGAAGGCAACTAGCTACTCTCAAATTAGCAGTAAGAACACATTGATTTCATAGCTATGAGGACTCGGATATTATCCCACCAACCCAACTTGCAACCCCACATATAAAATAGGACCTTGTATTTACTGAGGAAGATACTGCAAATAACAAAAGTTATGATTTATCCATCACGGGAACTTAACAATTTCTGCCTTCGCACTCAGTACTACTACATATTAAATACAGTATAATCTTCTACAAAGGTAACTTTGAGAAAGTTACAAAAATCTACCTTGCATTTTCCCTCAGCCATTTCCGTAAGCATATTCCTTCTTCCCCTTGTGCTATTTGTGGCATCAAATATTCCTACCTGCATGATATACATACAAGCTCAAATTGTGATGCTAGAGAAGCACAAGTGGAGGCGATGTTTTCTACAACAATGGAGGCTTATTGGCCTCACAAAGGTGCCAATGGATTTGGAGAATTGGACCACGGATTTAAAATGCTTACACTAATTAGACTTAGTCCAATTGAGGCCCAAGAATCTCAAGAAATTGAATAGGTCCAAGAATCCATTCAAGATTGGGATTTCTTTTCCTTAAAGATTAGGATTTCTTCATTCTTGTTTTAGTAGGATTATATTTATAGTTCTATTCAAAGTAGGATTGTTAGTTAGTATTCAATTCCTACTAGAATTCTTTTTCCGATTTTAGTTTGGATAGGTTTTTCTTAGCCTTATTCTTATTCTAGTTTAATTAGGACTAGTTTTCCTTAACCTTATCAATTTTACTCATTGTAAGGCCTATTTTAAGGGCTCAATATTGTGAAAATAAATATTGGTGATTTGTTTTTTAAGCTCTTGCTTCAAAAAAGTGATTTCTCGTTCGTTTATTTTTTCTTCCTTTATTCAACACTTCTTGCAATCTAGCGGGATTGAAAAACGAGTAGGTAAGGTTGTTTTTATCTTACGTTCTTCTCAGGTGAGCTTGAAGAACGCTTTCGCTAGTTTTGTGAAAAACTTTAGCAGGGTGTTTTTGTTTTCTCTCAAATTTGTGCTTGAGAGATGCAAAACCTTGAACGTACATCAATTTGGTATCAGAGCACAGGTTATAGGTCCGAATTCTTGAATTGCTATCTTGTTCATCATGTCGCCGGACAAGAAAATAGCAAGCTCGGGATCCTTTTCAATTGATGAACAACTTCAGATTGAAAGATAAAGAACTACAGCTCTCGAATGAAACAATGAAGAAATTAAAGTGCAGCTAGATAGCTTTAAAGTGCAATTAGATGACTTGAGGAAATCAATGCAGAATCTGACTGAATTGATTGAAGGTTTGGCGATTCAATATCAGCCACCAAATCCGCCACAACGCCTACAACCTCCACCACCACCAAGACACAATATACCAGTGCTACCGCGACGTCTTCCAATTCGAGATCCACCAATTCAATCGCGTAGAGCGGGACACATTGTGCAAGCGGAAGAAGCTACAGCTGACCACGGCATAAGAGTACAGAGACACCATGTTCACAATGATAAAAATTCATAATCGGAATACTCCGATAATCAAGGTAGTGAAGAGTATGGCTCTAACGAAGTTCAGTATCACCATGATAGAAGGAGACATCCCACATAATAATAATCGAGAGAGGAATCAACGTGATGATATGAAGCTTGAAATTCTGGAGTATGATGGCAAATCTCAAGGTGATGAATTCATTGATTAGCTTATTACTATTACGCGTGTTTTTTATTATAAAGAATATTCTGATGAGAAGAAGGTCAAGCTTGTTGCTATAAAGCTTAGAGGTTATGCATCGTTATGGTAGGAAATCTTCAAAAGGGAGTGAGAGCTTGAAGGAAAACCGCGAATTTGCACTTGGGAGCGAATGAAATGAGAATTGCGCAAACAGTTCTTGCAAGAGACGTATGAAGAAGATTCTTCCTTGAAGTTTCATTCTTTTAGACAAGGAACTTTATTCGTCGATGAGTACACAAGAGAATTTGAAATCTTAGGCTCGAGAGTGGCATTAAGGAAAAACCAGCTCGCCTAATTGCTCGTTATTTGGCTGGATTAAATAAGCCTATTGCGAATGTGATATGATTGCAACCCCCTTGGACCTTTGGAGATGTTGTCAAACTAGCCAAGGTCGTAGAGCCACAACATAGGGAAGTCAAAGCCACGTTTTCATCAATTAGCATCAAAAAGCCGAACACTTCCAACCATGGGAGTACTAGTTTGAGCCCTACAAAGCCACAATCATCTACCACAAAACCAAGTATCTAGAAAGTTGAAGGAAGCCCATGACTTCTGAAGCTATTTTTAAAAAGAGATGCCATAAATGTGGAGGACTTGGGCATATACAAGTTGATTGTCCTCACGGTTAGTTAGTTAGCTGTTATGTAAATAAGCATAGTCCTACATGAAATAGGAGTAGTGTAGGTATTGTTTATTGTTATAATTTGGGGTACTTATTATAGTTAATACTTAATACACATGAATAATATATTTTCCTGTGCTTTCTCACATGGTATCAGAGCAGCAACTAGTGAGAAATCCCCGTTGTGCAGTAACCAGCGAATCCGGGACAGTCACCGCGCCTTTTTTCCGATGAATTTAAGGTTGTTTTTCTCGTCATCCCTTCTCCGGTAGGTTTTTTTACGAAAAATAACACCACCAGTAGGAACGGAATTCTAAGGCGACCAAACCCTAAAAAATCACATCGGCAGAACACCAGCCACATGCTCTCACGCGCCTATAGAACTTCTGAGCCGGCGGCGCATCAAACCCATGAGCCGGCTCGTGACCATTATTCCGGCCACTTTTTGAAAAAGTTTCTTCAGGATAGTCTCATCGTCTAGTAATTCTGACCGGGCCCATACTGTTTTCTTTTAATTCCGAGCAGTTTGAGATTTCTCCGGCGACTACATTGATTTTCCGACAGCTACAGTAATTTTTCCAGCATATACGGCGTCTCCTTCGTCTGTTTCAACGAGTTTCAATTGATTTATGTATTTGGTGATAATTTTATAGACCTCTCTTCAATCCAACAATGTCTTTGGGAGTTGATGTTTTGGGTCTAAAAACACGGGCTCTAGCAGTTCTTGTGTTATGATAACCTCAGAATCTTTAATGGTGTGAGAATGCACGGGAGAAAATATTATTGATTAATTTTAACAATGATACAATGAGCCTTATATATATATATATATATATATATATATATATAATACATGTCCTACTCCTAATACATATGGGATTAGGGTTATTTACTACTATTTAACTATTAAACTAACACTACCCCTCAAGCTGGTGCATATAAATCATATGTACCGAGCTTGTTACATATATAACTAATACGAGGACCAGTGAGGGACTTAGTGAAAATATCAGCAAGCTGATCATTCGACTTCACAAATTTTGTAGCAATATCTCCCGAGAGTATCTTTTCTCTAACAAAGTGACAGTCAATCTCGATGTGTTTAGTTCTCTCATGGAACACTGGATTTGACGCAATATGAAGAGCAGCTTGATTATCACACACAAGTCCCATCTGACTAATCTCACCAAATTTCAACTCCTTGAGCAACTGTTTGATCCAAATTAGCTCACATGTCGCCGTAGCCATTGCTCGATATTCTGCTTCTGCACTAGACCGAGCAACCACATTTTATTTCTTGCTCTTCCAAGACACCAAATTTTACTCCTACTAAGACACAATATCCAGACGTAGAACGTCTATCAGAAGGTGATCCTGCCCAATCAGCATCTGAGTATTCAACAATCTACTCTTGGCCTCGACTCTCAAACAATAAGCCTTTGCCTGGAGCTGATTTTATATACCGAAGAATGCGGACAACTGCATCCCAATGACTATCACAGGGAGAATCCATAAACTGACTCACAGCACTCACAGGAAAGGAAATGTCAGGTCTAATCATTGTGAGGTAATTTAATGTACCAATCAACCGCCTATATCTTGCAGGATCGCTAAAAGGCTCCCCCTGTCCTGGCAGAAGTTTAGAATACGGATCCATCGGAGTATCAATAGGTCTACAACCTGTCATTCCTGTCTCCCTAAGAATATCTAGAGCATACTTCCGTTGTGAGATCACAATACCTGAACTAGACTGAGTGACCTCAATACCTAGAAAATACTTTAATCCGCCCAGATCCTTAGTCTGAAAGTGCTAAAAGAGATGTTGCTTCAACTTACTAATACCATTCTGATCATTGCCGGTAATAACAATATCGTCAACATAAACGACCAAAAAAATACAGAGATTTGAAGCAGAATGTCGATAAAATACAGAGTGATCAGCTTCACTACAAGTCATGCCAAACTCCTGAATAAATGTGATGAACTTACCAAACCAGGCTCGAGGAGATTGCATTAGACCATAGAGGGACCAGCGCAACCGACATAAACTAGACTCCCCCTGAGCAACAAAACCAGGTGGTTGCTCCATATGAACCTCATCCTCAAGGTCACCGTGAAGAAAAGCATTCTTAATGTCCAACTGATAGAGAGGCCAATGGCGAACAGCAGCCATGGATAGAAAAAGACGGACTGATACAATTTTAGCCACGGGACAGAAAGTATCACTGTAATCGAGTCCAAATATTTGAGTATACCCTTTGGCAACAAGACTCTTAAGTCGATCAACCTGGCCATCTGGACCAACTTTGACTGCATACACCCAACGACAACCAAAGTCGATTTACCCAAAGGAAGAGGAACAAGCTCCCAGCATCACTCGTTTGTAAAGCAGACATCTCGTAAATCATAACCTGTCGCCATCCGGGATGAGACAGTGCTTCACCTGTAGACTTAGGGATGGAAACCGAGACAAAGATGACACAAATGCACAATGGGATGATGACAGACGATGGTAACTTAAACCGATATAATGAGGATTAGGATTAAGTGTGGACCATATACCTTTTCGTAGTACAATCGGTTGATTAAGAGGAGACAAGTCCACAGTATTAGCAGGGTCAGGTGTAGGACGTGAATCAGCTAGGCCTCATGCTGGGCGCGGACGACGATGATAAGTCAGGAGTGGTGGAGCTGTAGAAGGTTGAACTGGACTAGGTGGTGGTACTGGAGCTATAGTTGGTGGAACTGGACTAGGTGGTGGCACTGGACTCGGTGGTGGCACTGGAGCTATAGGTAGTGGAGTTGCAACTAGAACTGTAGGTGGTGGAGCTATGGAGGAAGATGAATGGGAGATAGGGACTAAATCTCCAAAAGAAGGAACCGGTAGCACCTCAGAAATATCTAAGTTATTAACTGGACCTGTGAAGTATGATTGGGTTTAAAAGTAGGTAACATCAGCAGACATAAGAAATCGCTGAAGGTCAGGAGAATAACATCGATATCCCTTTTGCGTTCTCGAGTAACCCAGAAATATGCACTTAAGAGCACGAGGAGCTAACTTATCTTTTC
>MU740154.1:4234-19900 GCA_026770625.1 Nicotiana glauca
GGGGTGGGGGTGGTGGTTGAGTATGGTGGTGGTGGTGGCATGGTGGTAGTTGATAATGGCAGGTGGTGGCATCAGTTAATAATGAATATATGATAGCATCTTAATGAAATTAAGTCTCTGTTATAGATCTTAATCATACATACCTATTCAGACCCATTAAGTGGTTGTGAAGTAAAAAAAAACACACTTAATGATTAAGATCTGCATATATAATTAAGATTCAGATTTTAAAAACAAACGCACTTAATGTCTGAGATCTGGATGATTAAGATTCAGACTTCTATTAAGTGCAAACAAGTGAGGCCTTAATTCCCTCTCTTCAACTCAATAATTAGCAGGGCTCAATTCCCTCTCTTCCCCGGCAACAAAGGATCGTACTTTATAAAACTCCACTACAATATTATGTATATATAGCTATAAGATATATTGTAGCTAAATATAAAAATTTTCGTAGCTAAACACTTTAGCCACAAAATATTTTTCCGTAGCATTCGTAGCAAGAAGTGGCGTAACTAAAAGTTAGCTACAAACTTTACAAAATCCATGGCTAAGACTAATACTTATTGCTATGGAATTTTTATATGTCGTAGTTGTGATGTTAATATACTCTTGCCACGGAAAAGATGATTGTAGCAGTATTTTTAATTTTTTGCCACGACAAATAAAATCTGTAGCTATCTTTATTTTATAGCTACAAAGTATTGTATTGTAGCAAAATATTTAATTTGTTTGCCACGGAACTTTAAAATTTATGGCTATTTCTACAGGTTAGTTCCGTAGCAATAGTACTCGTATTCAACTACGGATAAAAATTTCATAGCAATGAATTGAAGTATTTGCCACAAATATTTTCTTATTGTAGCTAAAAATTCATATTTTAGCCATGAAATATATCTAATTATACCAAAAAAAATCTTTTTTATTTGCTATGAAAAGTAAAAATATGTAGCCTGGTTGGTGATAAATGCAATATAAAAAAACTTAATAAATGGTCCAACAATATCATTCAAAATAGTGAAATATTATGTTACTCAAACATATCAATACGCTTTAACAAAAGAAGTAATAATTATTCAGGTCCTCTTCAATCTTGATACTTCCATCACTACTCCACAACCTGCAATAACAATTACAAAAATATATAAGAAAATCGTACAACAAAGTATTTTCGCCGAAAAAATAAATAAATTTTACTTGTTAATAAGAATAAATTTTTATAAGGATAATATATAAAGATATTAGTAAGTAGTATAATAAGGTACTTACGATCTGATTTGCATCATTTGATTGTCGATTTTGAGCAGCAAGCATTATTTGAAATTTCTTTTCCCATCGTTTTTCCATTTCTTCTAATTTTTTATCAGTTTTTTCTTGATTTCTTCAACTTTTTCATTAGCTTCCCTTTTAACTTCTTCGACTTGTTCAATAACTTCCCTTTTAACTTCTTCCACACGCTCATTTGCTTCTTTTCTAGTAAATTCTACTTGCTTTATAAGTTGTATCTTTGTTGGTCGACCTCCAAAATATTCACTGATATTCTTTTCAAGACCATATGCACGAAGATATCCATTTTTCTACCCCAAGTACTTTCTCAAAAATATCATCATCATTTAAAGAAATTTCTCCTTCTTTTTGTTGCTCTTTTAATTGGTCTAACTGAACCTATAATCCATTATGCAAATAGCTTCTTACACCAAAATAAATATAAAAGTATACAAATCGGCTCATGAAAGTAGAAGATAACAAAATTTATTATATATATTCGTGCTCGTATAACAAATAATAAAAATAAAAAAAATACAGTAGAATAATACTACATTCTTTATTTTAGTTTTAGCTAAATAATAAATAGAATAGAAAAGGATATAGAGACTTTTTGTTCAAGTTACTCGGTATAGGTAGTGTACAATTTTTTATGCACAAACTAAACAAAAAAAGAGAGGTAAAGACAACTTTTCTAGAATTTAAATAAATTGTGGAAAAACTTTCATGTTCAACGTCATACAACACATATTTAAATATATTGTGGCAATTTCTATTTTATAAAATATCTAAAGTACAAACAGCACATATATTCAAGAAAAAAGAATTAATTAGTTGAAAAAGAAAAATAAAATTTGATTCAAGAGCACCATCTAATGAGTGTATATTTGGATACTTTCTCAATTTTGCCCCTTCCCTCTTTCTTCCCCATCTCCCCTTATTGATGTGTTCACACAAACCTATCAAAATTTCAGAGCGAAAAAAGAAAACATTGCATCTAAATTTATTGCGGAAGAAGAGAATAATATTAAAAATAAGAGAACCAAAATCATCGAAAGTCAAGGTGTCACAATCCGGATTTTCTACCATCGGGAGTCGTGATGGTGCCTACTGTCGGAGCTAGGCAAGCCAAGCATTTAAAACCTTTTTGGATAACAACACAACAATAATAACAAAAATAAACCTTTAAATAGAGCGGAAGTCTTTTGTAACATAAATAACTGGAAACCAACAATGCGGAAGTTAAATATTTCACTACCCAAGAACTGGAGTATCTAACTCACGAACCTCTAAAGAGTGCTACAAACAAGTCCGAAATAAAAGATTATATAATGTCTGTCTCGGTACAATGAAAACAAATAGAAATATAGAAAGGGACTTCGGCCTGCGACCATCAGTTAGGCTACCTCGAATGTCCCTGGACTGGAAGCTCGCACCCAAAATGCTACTGCTACTCAAATGCTGCTCCAACACCTGGATCTGTGCAAAAAGATGCACAGAGTGTAGCATCAGTACAACCGACCTCATGTGCTGGTAAGTGTCTGGCCTAACCCCGGCGAAGTAGTGTAGAGGCTAGACCGGACTACCAAACAAAACATGTGCAGTTCAAATATATATATATATATATATATATATATATATAATAGAAGAGAAAACAGAAACTTAACAAGTCAAGTGGGAGGGGAGCATGTTATAGGGGCTGTAGCAGTTTAGAATACAAGGTAAATAAATAAGGAATGAAACGGTACAACTACAAAGTCAACGGGAGTAATAAAACAAACATGGCACGGAATGTCCCTTCGTGCATTAATAATCAAACATGGCACGGAATGTTCCTTCGTGCATTAATAATCAAAACATGACACGGAATGTTCCTTCGTGTATTAATAATCAAAACATGGCACGGAATGTTCCTTCGTGCATTTATAATCAAACATGGCACAGAATGTTCCTTCGTGCATTAATAATCAAAATATGGCACGAAATGTTCCTTCGTGCATTAATAATCAAACATGGCACGGAATGTTCCTTCGTGCATTAACAATCAAAACATGGCACGGAATGTTCCTTCGTGCATTAACAATCAAAACATGGCACGGAATGTTCCTTCGTGCATTAACAATCAAAACATGGCACGAAATGTTCCTTCGTGCATTAACAATCAAAACATGGCACGGAATATTCCTTCGCGCATTAATAATCAAAACATAGCACGAAATGTTCCTTCGTGCATTAACAATCAAAACATGGTACGGAATGTTCCTTCGTGCATTAACAATCAAAATATGCCACGGAATGTTCCTTCGTACATTAACAATCAAAACATGGCACGGAATATTCCTTCGTGCATTAACAATCAAAATATGTCGTGCACGTCATCACCCATCGTGCTTTATCACTCAACCTCACCCAAACAGCAATCACAAACAATGAGGGCGAGGGGGATAGACAAAAAGTAATAGATATCCCGGCAAGAGAAAACACAAATAAACAGTCAAATCCCGACAATGGAACAATAACAATAACTTTCACATCCCGGCGAGGGAGATAATCAAAGTACGTAAACAACCCAGTAAGGGAATAATCACATCTCTTTCTCTTTCTTTTATTTCTTCCTCAATAGTTACTTATCATTCGAGCCAACATTCCAAAGAGTTTAGAAGTCATAAATTTCTTTCTCATACTCTTCACATTGTATAGATTTCACCAATTTAACTAGGAAGAGTCACAACAAAATCAGAATAAGCACAATAAGGACTCACGGTCATGCTAGACACCGGTGTATAGATACTCATCACCATGCCTATACACCGTACTCAATATTTAGCAATTAATATTCTAATTCTATTCCCTCAAGCCAAAGTTAGATCAAACACTTACCTCAAATGCTCCAAAAATCCAACAAGCCTCTAGTATAGCTTTACCCCTCAAATTCACCACCAAACCGCTCGAATCTAATCACAAATTACTTGAATGTATTAACAAATGCTACTTGAATCAATTTGAATGCATAAAAATGAATTTTCCAAAGTTTGTTCCAAAATTCTCAAAATGCCCTCGGGCCCACATGGTCAAAACCCGAGGTTCGAACCAAAATCCGATTACACATTCCCCCATGAACTTAGATATATAAGTTATTTTGGAATCGGACCCCAAATTGAGGTCCAAAACCCCCAATTTTAGAAATCCTAGGTGCTACCCTAAGTTCCCAAATTCTCCCATTAAAATCTTTGTTTTGAAGTTGAAATTATGTTTAAAAATGTTAAGAAGTAAAGAAAATAGGTTAGAAATCACTTACCAATTATTCTGAAGATGAAGAATCGTTTGGAAATCGCCTCTTATGTTTTGGGTTTTGAAAAAGTGTAAAATGGCTGAAAATCTCGGATTTATATACTTTACTAAAGGACCGGCGCGGACCGTACAAAAATGTCCCGCGGCCGCGCCAAGGAAGGGAGGGAAAACGACTCTCTGAACTTACCTAGCGCGGACCATACGATTTTGGTGCGCGGCCGCGCTGGTGGACTTGCACCTGGGGCCTTCTCTGAATCTCCTAGTGCGGACCGCACGAACTTGGTGTGCGGCCGCACTGGTCGAACCAAGGCTGAGGACCCCTCTGAGCCTGGCCACGTGGACCGCGAGAATTGTACCGCGGTCGCGTGCCTTCCAGCACGGACCGCACGGAAATTACCGCGACCGAGTTGGGGCCTGCAACACTGCAACATCTGATACTTTAAGCCTAAGGCCTCCCGGGACCTACTCAAAACTCACCCGAGCCCTTGGGGCTCCAAACAAAACATACACACTAACTCAATAACATCGTACGATCTCATCTGTGCAATCAAATCGCCAAAATAACGTCATATATATAGAATCAAGCCTCAAAACTCTCAAATCCGATGAATAGAATACCATGAACTATGGACCTTCGCTAAGATCAACTCTCGAATCCCATCGACAAACTCACCTCAGCAATCTCAAAACACCATCATTATCCAAAGTGACCTTCGTAGCACTTCCACGCTGCACCGTATCTCTTAGGACACACAAATGAGGATCATCAAACTGCCGATCACGGATACGCTCCAATAATGAAGAACGAGCGACCGTGCAAGCTAACACTCTACTAGGCTTAGAAATGTCCAGCCTCACAAGCCGATTGGCCAAAGCCTGAATATCCAAAGCAAGCGGTCTCTGGCTGACCGGAACATAAGCAAGACTACCCATGCTAGCGGACTTCCTACTCAACGCATCGGCCACCACATTGGCTCTCTCCGGGTGGTACAAAATAGTAACATCATAATCTTTCAAAAACTCCAACCACCTCATCTGCCTCAAATTCAACTCCTTTTTGCTTGAACAAGTACTGAAGGCTCTTGTGATCAGTGTACACCTCACATGTCACACCATATAAGTAGTGCCTCCAAATCTTCAGGGCATGAACAATGGCTGCCAACTCTAAATCATGGACCGGATAATTCTTCTCGTAGATCTTCAATTGCCTCGAAGCATAAGCTATGACTCTGCCGTCCTGCATCAATACTGCACCAAGCCAAATACGGGAAGCATCACAATAAACTGTATAAGGCCCTGAACCTGTGGGCAAGACCAATATCGGTGCCGTAGTCAGAGGTGTCTTGAGCTTCTGAAAGCTCTCCTCACACTCGTATGACCACCTGAACTGGGCACCCTTCTGGGCCAACCTGGTCATCGAGGCTGCTATAGATGAAAACCCCTCCACGAACTGATGATAATAACCTGTTAACCCCAAGAAACTCCGAATCTCAGTCGCTGAAGCTGGTCGAGGCCAATTCTTGACTGCCTCAATCTTTTTCGGGTCCACCTGAATACCCTCTGCTGATACAACATGACCCAGAAATGCAACCGAACTCAACCAGAACTCGCACTTCGAGAACTTATCATACAACTGA
Source organism: Nicotiana glauca (assembly GCA_026770625.1). Taxonomy (NCBI): domain Eukaryota; kingdom Viridiplantae; phylum Streptophyta; class Magnoliopsida; order Solanales; family Solanaceae; genus Nicotiana; species Nicotiana glauca. The sequence goes on from MU740154.1 coordinate 10,426, forward strand.
CTATCCTTCAGAGTCTGAAGAACCACTCTAAAGTGCTGATCGTGCTCCTCCTGGCTGCTGGAGTACACCAGAATATCATCAATAAAGACTATCACGAACAAGTCTAGATAAGGCATGAACACTCGGTTCATCAACTCCATAAACGCTGCTGGAGCATTGGTCAACCCGAATGACATGACCAAAAACTCATAATGCCCATACCGAGTGCAAAAAGCTGTCTTAGGGACATCAGACGCCCAAATCCTCAGCTGATGGTAGCCAAATCTCAAGTCTATCTTTGAAAACACCTTTGCGCTCTGAAGTTGGTCAAACAATCATCAATCCTCGGCAATGGATACTTTTTCTTAATCGTCACTTGTTCAATTGCCGGTAATCAATGCACATCCTCATCGAACCATCCTTTTCTTCACAAATAACACAGGCGCGCCCCAAGGAGAAACATTGGGTCTACTGAAACCCTTCTCCAACAAATCCCGCAACTGATCATTTAACTCTTTCAACTCTGGCGGGGCCATGCTATACGGCGGAATGGAAATGGGCTGAGTGCCCGGAGTCAGATCAATTCAGAAATCAATATTACTGTCGGTCGACATACCCGGCAGGTCTGAAGGGAAAACCCCGGGGAACTCCCGAACAATAGGAACATAATTAATAGATGGAACCTCTGCGCTGGAATCGCAAACATATGCCAGATAAGCTAAACACCCCTTCTCGACCAATCCATCCCTGATATAACGTCGAAATCCACCATGTCTAAGAGCAATAAATCAACACGGGTCTCAAGACCCTCAAACACTACCACACAGGAGCGATGAACTCGGTCGACCACTATAAAATCGCCCACTGGTATAGATACATAAATAGGAATACCCAAAGCATCACTAGGCATAGCCAGGTAGGGTGCCAAATTAGGACAACACATACGAATAAGTAGACCAAGGGTAAAATAGCACTGAAGTATCTCTAATACAAATCAGAATGGTACCTGTAATGCCTGCACCTGAAGACTCAGCCCCTGGCCTTGCTGCTGGCTGGCCTCTACCTCTAGCAACCTGAACTCCACCTCTAAGACCTCTACCTCCACCTCTAACACCTCTGCCCCTGCCTCTAGCTGACTGGGCAGGCTGTGGAACCTCCGGTGCTTGAATCATAGTATGAGAACTCTGATGCTGGAAGCTGCCACAAACTCGAGGGCAATATCTGACAATGTGCCTCGGATCACTACAAGCATGGCAAGACCTCGTCTGCTGCGGCTGAGCACCCCTCAACCTCGGGCAAACCCTCTTGAGACGACCATATTCGCTACACTCATAACATCCACGCGACTGCTGAGGGAACTGAGGCTGACACTGTCGACCTAAATGATCACCTAAAGTACCATGAGTGACACGGGAAGAGGACTGAAAGGGCCTGGGAGGATGGCCTCTACCATAAGTACCTCTACCTCCAATCGAGGCACAACTGAACCTGCCTGCGCGATGAGGCCTCTTGTCTGACCCATGACCACCTCCTTGTGGCAGAGCTATCTCATCTCTACGGCCCACATTGGCCGCATCCTGAAAAGTGATCTCACTCCCGACCTGAGCCACTATACTCGTCTGACCTGCCACCGCTGGCTAAACTCTTGGAAGAACACCCGCTCGAATGACACTCTCCACGAAGCCTACCAATCGGACTAGAGCGTCCTGAAGAACTGGGGTGGCAATGAGCCCCTCTAGGACCTGAGCTGCGCCTACCGGGACTGTTGGGGCTGGCACCTCCTCCTCCGAATCAACCTGAGGCTCCGCCACTGGAGCTGCTGCTGGGGGCTCAGACTGCTGCACGGTAGAAGAGGAAGAATGTTTTCTCGCCATCTGCAGAGGAACAGAATAGAAATTCAATCGGTGCTTGAGAAATAGAACCGCACGATAAGAGAGAACAAATGTGAAAATTTCCTAACTCTGTAGCCTCTGGGGGATAAAAACAGATGTCTCCGTACCGATCCCTCAGACTCTACCGAGTTTGTCCATGAGTAGCGAGACCTATGCAACCTAGAGCTCTGATACCAAACTTGTCACGACCCGGATTTCCCACCATCGGGAGTTGTGATGGCGCCTACTGTCGGAGCTAGGCAAGCCAAGCATTTAAAACCTTTTTGGATAACAACACAACAATAATAACAAAAATAAACCTTTAAATAGAGCGGAAGTCTTTTGTAACATAAATAACTGGAAACCAACAATGCGGGAGTTAAATGTTTCACTACGCAAGAACTGGAGTCGCTAACTCACGAACCTCTAAAGAGTGCTACAAACAAGTTCGAAATAAAAGATTACATAATGTCTGTCTCGGTACAATGAAAACAAACAAAAATATAGAAAGGGACTTCGGCCTGCGAATGCCAGCTAGGCTACCTCGAATGTCCCTGGACAGAGTATAGCATCAGCACAACCGACCCCATGTGCTGGTAAGTGCCTGGCCTAACCCCGGCGAAGTAGTGACAAGGCTAGACCGGACTACCAAACAAAACATATGCAGTTCTCATATATATATATATATACACACACACACACATACAAAATAGAAGAGAACAGAAACTTAACAAGTCAAGAGGGAGGGGAGCATGCCGTAGGGGCTGTAGCAGTTTAGAATACAAGGTAAATGAATAAGGAATGAAACGGTACAACTACAAATTTAACGGGAGCAATAAAACAAGCATGGCACGGAATGTCCCTTCGAGTATTAATAATCAAACATGGCACGGAATGTTCCTTCGTGCATTAATAATCAAAACATGGCATGAAATGTTCCTTCGTGCATTAATAATCAAAACATGGCACGGAATGTTCCTTCGTGCATTTCTAATCAAACATGGCATGGAATGTTCCTTCGTGCATTAATAATCAAACATGGCACGGAATGTTCCTTCGTGCATTAATAATCAAAACATGGAACGGAATGTTCCTTCGTGCATTAACAATCAAAACATGGCACGGAATGTTCCTTCGTGCATTAACAATCAAAACATGGCACGTAATGTTCCTTCGTGCATTAATAATCAAAATATGGCACGGAATGTTCCTTCGTGTATTAACAATCAAAACATGGCACGAAATATTCCTTCATGCATTAACAATCAAAATATGGCACGGAATGTTCCTTCGTGCATTAAAAATCAAAACATGGCACGGAATATTCCTTCGTGCATCAACAATCAAAACATGTCGTGCACGACATCACCCATCGTGCTTTATCACTCAACCTCACCCAAACAGCAATCACAAACAATGAGGGCGAGGGAGATATACAAAAAGTAATAGATATCCCGGCAAGGGAAAACACAAGTAAATAGTCAAATCCTGGCAATGGAACAATAACAATAACTTTCACATCGCGGCGAGGGAGATAATCAAAGTACGTAAACAACCCAGTAAATGAATAATCACATCTCTTTCTCTTTCTTTCATTTCTTACTCAATAGTTACTTATTATTCGAGCCAACGTTCCAAAGAGTTTACAAGTCATAAATTTCTTTCTCATACTCTTCACATTGTAAAGAGTTCACCAATTTAATAAGGAAGAGTCACAACAAAACCAGAATAAGCACAATAAGGACTCACGGTCATGCTAGACACCGGTGTATAGATACTCGTCACCATGCCTATACACCGTACTCAACATTTAGCAATTAATATTCTAATCCTATTCCCTTAAGCCAAAGTTAGATCAAACACTTACCTCAAATGCTTCAAAAATCCACTCAAGCCTCTAGTATAGCTTTGCCCCTCGAATTCACCACCAAACCGCTCGAATCTAATCACAAATTACTTGAATGTATTAACAAATGCTACTTGAATCAATTTGAATGCATGAAAATGAATTTTCCAAAGTTTGTTCCAAAATTCCCAAAATTCCCTCAGGCCCACGTGGTCAAAACCCGAGGTTCAAACCAAAACCCGATTACCCATTTCCCCATGAACTCAGATATATAAGTTATTTTGGAATCGGACCCTAAATTGAGGTCCAAAACCCCCAATTTTGGAAACCCTAGGTGCTACGCTAAGTTCCCAAATTCCCCCCTTAAAATCTTTGTTTTGATGTTGAAATTATGTTTAAAGATGTTAAGAAGTAAAGGAAATAGGTTAGAAATCACTTACCAATCGTTCTGAAGATGAAGAATCGTTTGGAAAATTGCCTCTTATGTTTTAAGTTTTGAAAAAGTGTAAAATGAACGAAAATCTCGGATTTATATACTTTACTAAAGGACCGGCGTGGACCGTACAAAAATGTCCCCCGGCTGCGCCAAGGAAGGGAGGGAAAATAACTTTTTGAACCTACCCAGCGCGGAGAAGGGGTGTTTAGCTTATCTGGCATATGTTCGGGATTCCAGTGCAGTGGTTCCATCTATTGATTTTGTCCCTATTGTTCGGGAGTTCCCCGAGGTTTTCCCTTCAGACCTGCCGGGTATGCCGCCCGACAGTAATATTGATTTGTGAATTGATCTGACTCCGGGCACTCAGCCCATTTCCATTCTGCCGTATCGCATGGCCCCGCCAGAGTTGAAAGAGTTAAAGGATCAGTTGTAGGATTTGTTGGAGAAGGGTTTCAGTAGACCCAGTGTTTCTCCTTGGGGCGTGCCAGTGTTATTTGTGAAGAAAAAGGATGGTTCGATGAGGATGTGCATTGATTACCGGCAATTGAACACGTGACGATTAAGAAAAAGTATCCACTGCCGAGGATTGATGATTGTTTGACCAGCTTCAGAGCGCAAAGGTGTTTTCAAAGATTGACTTAAGATCTGGCTACCATCAGTTGAGGATTTGGGCGTCTGATGTCCCTAAGACAGCTTTTCGGACTCGGTATGGGCATTATGAGTTTTTGGGCATGTCATTCGGGTTGACCAATGCTCCAGAAGCGTTTATGGAGTTGATGAACCGAGTGTTCAGGACTTATCTAGACTTGTTCGTGATAGTCTTTATTGATGATATTCTGGTGTACTCCCGTAGCCAGGAGGAGCACGAGCAGCACCGCAGAGTGGTTCTTCAGAATCTGAAGGATAGTTAGTTGTATGCTAAGTTCTCAAAGTGCGAGTTCTGGTTGAGTTCGGTTGCATTTATGGGTCATGTTGTATCAGCAGAGGGTATTCAGGTGGACCCGAAAAAGATTGAGGCAGTCAAGAATTGGCCTCGATGACCAGGTTGGCCCAGAAGGGCGCCCAGTTCAGGTGGTCAGACGAGTGTGAGGAGAGCTTTCAGAAGCTCAAGATAGCTCTGACTACGACACCGATATTGGTCTTGCCCACAGGTTCAGGGCCTTATACAGTTTATTATGATGCTTCCCGTATTAGGCTTGGTGCAGTATTGATGCAGGACGACAGAGTCACAACTTATGCTTCAAGGCAATTGAAGATCCACGAGAACAATTATCCGGTCCATGATTTAGAGTTGGCAGCCATTGTTCATGCCTTGAATATTTGGAGGCACTACTTATATGGTGTGACGTGTGAGGTGTACACTGATCACAAGAGCCTTCAGTACTTGTTCAAGCAAAAGGAGTTGAATTTGAGGCAGAGAAGGTGGTTGGAGTTGTTTAAAGATTATGATGTTACTATTTTGTACCACCCGGGGAGAGCCAATGTGGTAGCCGATGCATTGAGTAGGAAGTCCTAGCATGGGTAGTCTTGTTTATGTTCCGGTTAGCCAGAGACTGCTTGTTTTGGATATTCAGGCTTTGGCCAATCGGCTTGTGAGGCTGGACATTTCTGAGCCTAGCAGAGTGTTAGTTTGCACGGTCGCTCATTCTTCATTATTAGAGCGTATCCGTGATCGGCAGTTTGATGATCCTCATTTGTGTGTCCTAAGAGATACGGTGCAGTGTGGAGGTGCTACGAAGGTGACTTTGGATGATGATGGTGTTTTGAGATTTCAAAGGCGAGTTTGTCAATGGAATTCGAGAGTTGATCTTAGCGGAGGCCCATAGTTCACGGTATTCTATTCACCCGGGCGGCACGAAGATGTATCAAGACTTGCGGCAGCATTATTGGTGGTGTAGGATGAAGAAAGATATTGTTGCATATGTGGCTCGGTGTCTGAACTATCAGCAGATCAAGTATGAGCATCAGAGGCCTAGTGGGTTGTTTTAGAGGATTGAAATTCCCGAGTGGAAGTGGGAGAGGATTACCATGGATTTTGTTATTGGACATCCGATGACTCGGAAGACGTTTGATGCTATTTGGGTCATTGTTGATAGGCTGACCAAGTCTGCGCATTTTATTCCTGTTGCATCCATATATTCATCGGAGAGGTTAGCTGAGATCTACATCCAAGAGATTGTTCGCCTTCATGGGGTGCCGGCGTCTATCATTTCGGACCAGGGTACGCAGTTTACCTCACGCTTTTGGAGAGCAGTACAGCAGGAGTTAGGCACTCAGGTTCAGTTGAGCACAGCATTCTATCCTCAGACGGACGGCCAGTCCAAGAGGACTATTCAGATATTGGAGGATATGCTCTGAGCCTGTTTCATTGACTTTGGAGGCTCGTGGGACCAGTTTTTGCCTTTAGCAGAGTTCGCCTACAACAACAGCTACCAGTCCAGCATTCAGATGGATCTATATAAGGCGTTGTATGGTAGGCGATGTCGGTCTCCAGTCGGGTGGTTTGAGCCAGGATAGGCTCGGTTATTGGGCACAGATTTAGTTCAGGAGTCCTTGGATAAGGTCAAGATCATTCAGGATCAGGCTTCGTTCGGCTCAGTCGTGGCAAAAGAGTTATGCGGATCGTAAGGTTCGAGATGTAGCTTTCATGGTTGGTGAGCGAGTATTGCTCCGTGTATCGCCTATGAAGGGTGTGATGAGATTCGGGAAGAAGGGAAAGCTTAGCCCTAGGTTCATTGGCCCATTTGAGATCCTTGATCGAGTGGGAGAGGTGGCTTACAGACTTGCCTTGCCACTTAGCTTGTCAACCGTGCATCCAGTGTTTCATGTGTCCATGCTTTGGAGGTATCACGATGATCCAGCCCACGTGTTAGATTTCAGCACTGTCCAGTTGGACAAGGATCTGTCCTATAAGGAGGAGCCGGTAGCTATTCTAGACCGGCAGGTTCGACAGTTAAGGTCGAAGAGTTTTCCTTCAGTGCATATCCAGTGGAGAGGTCAGCCTCCTAAGGCATCGACCTGGGAGTCCGAGTTCGATATGCGGAGTCGTTATCCTCATCTATTTCCTAACTCAGTTACTTCTTTCTTTTGTCCGTTCGAGGACGAACGGTTGTTTTAGAGGTGGAGGATGTGACGACCCAAAGGGTCATCACCTGTTTCCTCATTCGTTCCGTGCTTCTGAGGCCTTGAAAACCTCACTTTTACTTGCCTCAATTTGTGTGCGCAGTTCGGGCGCGTAGCCGGAAAGCTTTTATGTTGAAGTATGTGAATTCTGTGGAAAAAAATTTGAAGAATTTTGATATTAATATGATTGAAGTTGACTTCGGTCAACATTTTTGGTAAACGGACCCGGACCCGTGATTTGACAGTTCCGAAGGGTCCGTAGAAAAATATGGGACTTGGGCGTATGCCCGGAATTGAATTCCGAGGTCCCAAGCCCGAGGAATGATTTTTTCCATGATATTGTTTTCTGAAAATATTTAAGGAAAATAAAAATGAAATTTGATCAATCAGTGATAGTATCGGACTCGTATTTCAGTTCCGACACCCGGTACAAGTCTTAAATATGCGTTAAGCGCTATCTGTAAAGTTTGGTTGAGAACGGACGTCGTTTGACGTGTTTCGGACTATAAGTTCCAAATTTGAAAGTTTATGAAACATAGAAGAAAATCATATTTTTTGAGGTTTGATTCTACGTATATGATGTTTTTTTGGCGATTTGATCGCATAGATGAGATCGTAGGATGTTATTGAGTTAGTGTGTATGTTTGGTTTGGAACCCCGAGGGCTCGGGTGAGTTTTGAGTAGGTCCCGGGAGGACTTAGGCTTAAAGTATCAGATGTTGCAGTGTTGCAGGCCCCAGCGCGGCCGCGGTCATTTTCGCGCGGTTCGCGCTGGAAGGCACGCGGCCGCGGTGCAGTTCGTGCGGTCCGCGTGGCCAGGCTTAGAGGGGTCCTCAGCCTTGGTTCGACCAGCACGGCCGCGCACCAAGTTCGTGCAGTCCGCGCTGGGAGATTCAGAGAAGGGCCCAGGTGCAAGTCCACCAGTGCGGCCGCGCACCAAAATCGTGGCAAGTAAAAGTGAGGTTTTCAAGGCCTCGGAAGCACGAAACGAATGAGGAAACAGGTGATGACCCTTTGGGTCGTCACACAAGGAATCCAATTTATCATGATTTTCATTTAGTAATATTTTGATGTCAAAACCAAATTGTCTGGCTTGGAGTTTCCTTGGTATTCTATATCTTCAATAGATGTGTTAACTAACGTATGAAACCCATCTACACGGGAAGAACAGATGGAAGAAATTGAAATCTTGCGGCATGACAAAAGCCATAAAAATCGATGTTGTGTTTATCCCTACAAAGAGAATAGAGAGCAAATGAAGGTTTAAGGAAGAAATGCGTTTAAAATCAGCCGTGGTTTGTTGAAGAACGTTATTTGTCGAAGAACGCTTGTTAGAGGTCTGGATTGTTTTAAGACTCAGTCACAGATCTGGCCGGATCAGATGTCTTCAGACCCAATAAGTGGTATAAATATATTCAATACATGAATATTGCAAGATTTTATTACCCATTTGATAACTTAATCTTGTAATTCATCCACAAAATAAAAAAAAGTTATGTTAAAGGAAAAGAAGCTTACCTTTGTTGCAGGGGAAGAGGCGTGCTTTGCTCCTTAGATCTTGAAACTTTTGGTATTTTAGGGTTTTTGTCTTTTTGATTCTTTTACTTTATGTTTTGGCCCATTAGTCTCTCTAATAAGAAAAGAAGACTTTGATTTTGGCACAAAAATTAGAGGGAAATAGTTTGGAGGGAACTCTTTTCTTTTGGTAAAAATTTATTTTATTTTTCAAGTTGTGAGTTCATCTTTCCCTCCTCCTAAAAAATATATTATTAATATAAATACATTGTTATTCCATATAATCTACTTATATTAGTTAAGGCTACATTAGTTAATCAATATTAATTAGACATGACCACCTTATTTATTTTAGTTATGTGTGAAACTTATTATTAAACTAGTGAGCTCCAGTAAAATTAGGTCGAATAGAATGATGAAGACAACTAATTACACTAAAAGGTATTGTTTTGATTTAAAATAAAGTTCGAGTAACATAGCTATTCTCGAAGAATTCACCAGGATAAATTCGATTCAAAGGTGAAGTTTTATTTAAATTCGATATAGGAGTTAACCAATGCTAACTAGAGATGATCACCCTATTTATATTAATTATCTTATGAGTAAATTGATATACTAGTTAATCGATAATAATTACATACGACTACCCTATTTATTTTAATTATATGTGAAACTTACAAGTAATTAAGACATTAAGCTCTTGCAA
>MDKF010835544.1:0-32745 GCA_026770625.1 Nicotiana glauca
ATCCCGTTTTGATTGTCCTTTAATTGGAAAAACTCCCTTGCGCCCTCGCGGGTAGCGCCAAAAGGAGGTGTGACACCGTGCTATTTTTGATTATATTTGCACGAAGGGTCATTCCGTGCTATGTTTTGACTACTTATGCACGAAGGTACGTTTCGTGCTCTGAAATGATTATATTTGCACGAAGGGTCATTCCGTGCCATGAAATGAGAGTCATGCGAGGGAAAGCACGAAGGGTAATGCCGTGCATTTTATTCATTTGCTTTGGGTGATAACGAGAGTAAAAGCATGAAGGGTGATGTTGTGCAACTATCGAATTCTTATTGTTTGATAATTATTGTTCTGCCCTGGTTCTTAATTACGCTAGATGAATTTTATATACAGATTGTGCTCCCCCACAACATATTTTCCCTCCCTTTTTAACTGTTAAGTTTCGGTATTTCTTTTCCTTTTATTGTATATATGTATATAGGAGTGTACAGGTTGATTTTGGTAGTCCGGTCTAGCCTCATCACTACTTCGTCGGGGTTAGGCCAGGCACTTACCAACACATGGGGTCGGTTGTGCTGATGCTACACTCTGTGCATTTCTTTGTGCACAGATCCAGGAGCAGCTTTTGGGAAGCAGCAGTAGGATTTCTATCTAGGAGCTATCTTCAGTCCAGGGAATCTCGAGGTAGCCTAGCTGACGTTCGCAGGCTGAAGTCCCTTTCCTTTATTTGAGTTTGTTTTCATTGTTCCGAGACAGACACATGTATTTTCTTTCATTCAGACTTGTATGCAGTACTCTTTAGTAGTTTGTGAGTTAGTGATACCAGATTTTGGGTAGTGATGTGTTGTTAAATTTCGTAATCGATTTCATTTTATTAAACTTAAAGACTTCTGCATTCATTTAATTGTTTTCCAGTATAAAAATATTATTGATATTGGTTAGAGTATGGTAAATGCTTGGCTAGCCTAGCTCCGTTAGTAGGCGCCATCACGACGCCCGATGGTGGGAAATCCGGGTCGTGACAACCAGGTCCCCGACATTGAAGTGTCGAAGGTTGTTTTTTGATTTTAATACCTCTCGATCCGTTATTTTTGGGCAGCCAATCGGACGAGGGCGAATTCGCACCTTTCATCTAATAGTTCCAAACTCGTATTCATGGCCTCGTTATTGGACATTTTGGTTACATATCGGAACTTGAGACTCGGTTCCCCCACTTAAACCGGTATAAAGCTTCGACATCATAAACCAGTAAGAACGGGGTGGCCCCAGTACTGGATTTTGAGGCTGCATAGTATGCCCATAAGACTCCGTGTAGGATTTCCTTCCATTTTACTTTGGTATCGGCTAGCATATTTTTTAGGTTTTGGAGTACGATTTTGCTTGTCCAATCCCACTAGGGTGATAAGTTGCTGATAGGATCCTTTTGATCTTATGGTGTTCGAGAAACTTTCTTACTTTACTATCAATGAATTGTTTCCCATTGTCGCACACGATCTCAGAGGGTATTCCAAACTGGCATATGATGTGGTCCCAAATGAAATCGATGACTTCCTTCTCCAAGACCTTCTCGTATGCTGCATATTTTTTAGGTTTTGGGGTACGATTTTGTTGGTTGATTTTGCTTGTCCATTCCCACTAGGGTGATAAGTTGCTGATAGGATCCTTTTGATCTTATGGTATTCGAGAAACTTTCTTACTTTACTATCGATGAATTGTTTTCCGTTGTCGCACACGATCTCAGAGGGTATTCCAAACCGGCATATGATGTGGTCCCAAATGAAATCGATGCCTTCCTTCTCCAAGACCTTCTCGTATGCCTGGGCTTTCACCCACTTAGAAAAATAGTCAGTCATAAGCAATATAAATTGAGCCTTACTGTGTGCCAGCAATGTCTATTCCCCACTTCATGAACGACCATGATGACAAAATTGAATGCAGTAGTATCCGACTCTAATTATTTTTTGAACGAACGATTTGGCACCTGAATGATTTCCACATGTGCCTTCGTGGGTTTCCTTTAGAATTTACTCGATATCTCCTAGCCCTGGAAGTATCACGAGCGGTCTATCGAATGTTCTTCTGAACAGGGTTCCGTCTTCGGATAAACTAAACCGGACTGCTTTCGTACGAAGGGCCCTCGATTCTTTTGGATCCATGGGTAGCTTCCTGGTCTTTAGATATTTTATATATATATATATATATATATATATATTTTTTTTTTTTTTTTTTTTTATCCAGTCCCAAGTTAGGCTTGTTGAATTTATCTCGGCATGGCCTACTTCCACTACCGATATCATGAGTTGTACGACTGCCCTCGAGTTGAACTCATCATCCTCGACCAACGATCTTTAGTTATCAAGGTCATCGGCCTCACTATTTTGATCCCGAGGTACGTGTTGCAAAGTCCACTATTTGAACCGATGTAATGTTACGTGCAACTTATCCAGGTACATTTGCATCCATTCTTCTCTGACCTCGAATGTCCCATTAACTTGGTTCACCATGATGAAGGAGTCACACTTAGCTTCGATCACCTCCGCCCCTAAGCTTTTGGCTAGTTCGAGACCTACAATCATGGCCTCATACTCGGCCTCGTTGTTAGTCGGTTTTGCATCCATAATAGATTGTCTAATTACATTGCCTCTTGGTGGCTTTAATATGATGCCAAGTCCGTATACTTTTGCGTTCGAGTCGCCGTCCGTAAAGAGGGTCAAAATCCCCGAATATGTCCCCGAGTTTACCAACAACTCTCTTTCGACCTGGGGTATTAGGGACGGTGTAAAGTCAGCCACGAAATTTACCAAAATTTGAGATTTAATGTTTGCCCGGGTTGATATTCAATATCGTACATGCTGATTTCCAAGGCCCATTTGGCCAATCGCCCTGAGAGCTTGAGTTTATGCATTATATTTCTCAATGGTAAGTAGTCACAACACATATAGGATGAAATTGAAAATATGGTTTTAGCTTCCTAGAGCCACTTAGCAAAGCAAGCGCCAATTTTTCTAGGTAAGGGGACCTAGTTTCGGCCTCACCTACGATTTTACTAACATAGTAAATTGGAAATTGCGTACCTTTCTCTTCCCGGGCCAGGACTCCACTTACCGATATCTCTGATACTGCCAACTACAGGTATAGTCGTTCGTTTATCTTCGGCATGTGTAGAAGCGATGGGCTCAATAGATACCGCTTGAGATCCTCCAAGGCCCGTTGGCATTCCGTGGTCCATGAGAAGTTATTCTTCTTCTTTAGTAGTGATAAGAATCGATGGCTCTTACAGAGGACCTCGAGATGAATTGCCCCAAGGCAGCTATGCGTCTGGTTATTCTTTGCACGACCTTCACGTTTTCCACAACCATGATATCTTCAATGGATTTGATCTTGTCAGGGTTGGTATCAATTCCCCGATTGGATACCATGAATCCAAGGGATTTTCCTGATTCGATTCCAAACGCACATTTCTCTGGGTTTAGCTTCATATTGTACTTCTTCAATATGCTGAAAGTTTCCTACAAATATTTTAAATGGCCCTCTTCTCGTAGGGAATTAACCAACATATTGTCAATGTAAGCCTCCATTATTTTTCCTATTTGTTCCTCGAACATCCAGTTTACTAGGCGTTGATAAGTGGCACCGGCATTTTTTTAATCCAAATGGCATCACGTTATAACAGTAGATGTCGTACTTAGTGTTGAAGGAAGTTTTTTCCTGATCATCCGGGTTCATCAGTATTTGGTTGTACCCGAAGTAGGCATCGAGAAAACTGAGGATCTCGTGGCCAGTCGTGACATCGATCATGCGATCGATTTTGGGCAAAGGGAAAGAGGCCTTGGGACATGCCTTATTCAAATCCTTATAGTCTACACACACTTTTAATTTATTCTTTTTTTTGGGACTACTAGTACGTTTGCTAACCAATCCGGGTATTTAACCTCCTGAATGGACCCTATTTTAAGGAGTTTATATACCTCGTCCTTGATGAAAGCATATTTGACCTCGGACTAGGGTCTCCCTTCTGCTTGACCAGATGGAATTTCGGGTCTAGGCTTAACTTGTGGGTGGTTATCTCTAGCGGGATCCCTGTCATATCAAGGTGGGACCAAGCGAAACTATCTATGTTAGCTATAAGAAATTGAATGAGTTTTTACTTGAGCTCGATACTTAATTTCTTGCCTAGGTATACCTTTTAATCGGGTAGATGCTCGATCAATGACCTGTTCTAGCTCCTCAATCGTTGATTTAGTGGCGTCAAAATCATCGGGGGCTATAAAAGACTTGGGAATCCCGTAGTCATCATCTTCATTAGTCCACTATTTCTCCGGTTGGGTCGGGGGTGGTGTTGTTAATTGCTATTTAGTTTCTTGCTTTGTGGCCCGAACTTGGCCCCTTTTTTGCAAGTGCGGATATCGGAATCGCCTCTTTGACGGCAACCATTTCCTTTGTGGCTGGCTGCTCTCCGTAGATTACTTTAATCTCTCCCGGTGTTGGGAATTTTAACACTTGGTGTAGAGTCGAGGGAACTGCCCTCACGTTATGGATCCATGGCCTCCCGAATAAAGCATTGTACATCATGTCTCCTTCGATCACATAAAACTTGGTTTCCTGGATGTTCCTGGCAGCATTCACTGGTAATATTATCTCCCTCTTAGTGGTTTCACATGCCATGTTGAATCTGTTTAGAACTTGGACTGATGCACATTTTGATCTTGTAGACCGAGCTGTTCTACGACCCTCGATCGGATGATGTTGGCCGAGCTACTTGGATCAATTAATACATGCTTAACTCGAGATTTATTTATAAGTACATATATTACTAGTGCATCATTGTGGGGCTCAATGATCCCTTATATGTCCTCGTCGTTGAAAGACAAGGTTCCTTCTTGTATGTAATCTGGAGTCTGTTTTTCCCTTATGATGGATACTCTGGTGCGCTTCAACATCGGCTCTTGAGGGACATCGAGCCCACTGATGATCATGTTAATAACATGTTGAGGTTCTTCTTATTCGGTCTGTTTATTAATTACACTATTCCTGAAATGGTTCTTGGCTCGGTCACTCAGGAATTCTCGAAGGTGCCCGTCACTGAATAACCGGGCTACTTCCTCTCAACTGTCGGGAGTCCTATGTTTTGTATCCATGAGTGCCATGATATTTGAACATCTGGTTAGGATCCCTTTGGGCTGGATCGGATTGTAGAGGTCGAGGCCATTTGATGTCCTTGATGCGTCCGATAGATGATACAATGGCGGCACCATCGACGTTAAAGTTGTATTCCAATAACCTCGGTGCTTCCTTAGGCCCGATAGGACTGTCGAAACTGTTCTTTCTCATGAGTCCTCGATTGCTCGAACCTCAATCACTTCTTCTTTCATTTCACATAGAATTTCGCCCAGGCCAAGTGCTTCTGCGATCACCATTATACGACTGATATCGATCCCTGTTTGACCTCGATTCGTGGTCGATATCTCTCTTGACTCTGTCGATGGTTCTGACGGGATAAACGTAACCTAAAGGGGCCCAAGTTGGTCATTTTTTACTCTAATTTTTTTATTGGTACCGGTTATGCACGTTGACCCAAGTAATAGCCGGATATTTTATTAGATTTTGCTTCAACAGTTGTGAAGCCACCGAGCTTCTAACATTGAGTCCCTGGGTAAAAGCTTGAATGACCCAATCATCAGCGACCGGCGGCAGATCCATCTATTCCATTTGAAACCGGGACACGAACTCTCTAAGCATCTCATTATCCTTCTGTCTTACTTTGAAAGGTTTGACTTCCTGGTTTCAGCCTTGATAGCTGTGAGCACGTGATTTTTGCCTCGCGCGAATCACTCCCAAAGAATTCAAAACAAAATAATTTTTCTTTCTTTTGTGTGCAATTTTGTGAATTTCCAGCTATTATTTGCATTTATGTGTGCATGTTTTATTTGTTTAAATAAATGAAAAAAAGGGTTGCAATTGCATTTTGGATTTAATTTTACAATTCTTAAGTTAAGTAGCAAATTACTTGTTTTACAAAAATAAAAAATCACAAAAAATAATGTACTTCACATTTTAGTATGTAATGTCAAAATTGCGTATTTTCTTATAATTTGATATTTAATTATTTTGTGATAATTATTACTTAGAGTTAATTAGTATTTTTAGGATAATTTGGACAAGGATTAATTTAGGTTTGTATTTTATTTTTATTAGAATTTTTAGAAAATAAAAAGAAAAGGAAAAGAATTGGAGGAAATCGGAATTGGGCAAAAATTCCCCAACCCAAACAAAAATACCCTGAAACCAGCCCAAACCCACGCCCATACCCAGTCCAGACATTCAGTCCAAGAAATCATCAAAACGACGTAGTATAGTGATGAAACTACGTCATTTCATTGTCAATCAATCCCAGCCCTCCGTTTAAACCCATCCAACGGTCTAGAGGACAAACCATCCACAAGCCCCGACCCGAACCCGCCTTGTACCCGGTCCAGTCCAGCCCCACCCTGAAACCAAACGACCCCGTTTTATTAAGGAATTAATCATAGCCATTGGATTTCAATCATCCAATGGCTCTAATTAATTTCCTAATTTTAATATACCTAAATCCCATTAACCCCTACCCCCAAATCAGAACCCCCCTTCGTCTCCAGAGACCAAACTCTCCACCACCGTCCTCTGTCATGAACCGCCGACCGGAAATCACCTCCGTCGGCGGTCGGCATCCAATCACCTCCATTTTTACACCATAGAACCCCCTCACTCTCCTCTCTCCGAATTCACAATCTGATTCCTTCGAATTATCGTCAAACACTTCGAATATTAGATCGGAGAATCAACCCCGAACCCTAACTCACCCAAAGGCCTCCACCTTAACACCACAGAACCACCTAAACTTCCTCTTCCTGAATATCCAAACCCCTTCCTTCGGATCATACCGGAGCCCGTCGAATATCGATTTAAAAAACATGAACCCTAGCGCCGCCACAAGATTCCCCAGTGGCGGCGCCACCTTCCCTTGACCCCAAACTAACACCCAATGACCTCCTTGACCCTCTCACCCCTAATCCACCATTAATTTCCCTCGAATCCCTCCTGAACCGTTCGAATATTAGGTCAGAGTTCGAACCAAAAAATTCTAGTTCCTTGGGAAGGTCAAGGCTGATTTTTGCCACCTGATAAGGGCTTTCACTTGTTCTTAACAAAGAACAAGTGCTCGGCCTTATTGGGTGACTTAAATCGAAGAAGTCAGTCACCAGGTCGGGGCGAAACGGTGAGTTCCCCTGTTCTTAGTTATTTTTAGGTATTTCAATGTCTTCCTCTTCTTTTTTTCTTTTTCTTTCCTCCCTGAACGGATTAGTTAAAGATTTAGATTAGGTTTTGTTTCAAAAATTATTAAATATTCATTCTTTGTTTCCTGCTCTGTGAATGATGTGATAAATAGTTTTTAAATTTCGAACCATTTAAATATAGCTTGTTTTCTATTTTTGAAGAATGTTGGACTAGAATTAGATTGTGTTTGTTTACATAAATTGAATAGCATTTTGTTGTTAATTAAATTATATTGGATTTTTGATAACTTGATTAATCAGTTCGGTGTTTGCTTAGGAGAAATCAATAGTAATTTGCTTTTATTTTGGGCTGTTCTCAAAATTAGTTTGAGGGAATAACTCATAGGTAATAACATGGGTATTCATGGGGGTAATTTGGGTAGTCTGATACCTCAATAATTGAATTAGGTGGCTGGCAATTAAGTGGTGCAATAGCTGATTATTTTAAAAGCAATAAGGTTAAGTGGATAATTAAAAATTGAAAAGATAAGTTGTTAGTGGTGAATCCACTCATTGAATGCCTGTTAGTGGTGAGTCCACTCTTTGAATGCCTATTTAATAGGCTGAAATCAGAATTCAAAAAGAAAAAAAATATTCTGAGAAAGAATCTGAAAACAGAGAAAGCTTAAGAAAGTTTGAGAAGAAGGAGAGAACATTCTGATATTTTGGAAATACTCTGAAAATTGAGAGCTCGAGATTCAAAGAAGATCCTGAAATACATAGATATACACACATACAAGAATACACTGATAATCTGAAAAAGAAAGAAAGGGTTACAAATATAGGGTGAAATTTGAGGCGGCTATTCTCTTTTCACTGTTCCATTGAGACATAATTTCGAGCTTTGGAGTTTTTTAATAGTTGAAGCAAATCTAAAGTTGCATAGATTTCAAAATAGTTTGAGGTTAATTTATTTGAAATTTCTGGGCCAAGCTGTTTTGGAATCACTTTCCATTGGTTTCATACCTTGAGAATTCAATCTTTGGACTTGGGATCGATCTGCTGCTATTACTGCTGCTTTCCTCACTCATTCCTTTGTTTTTTCTTATCCAGGTATCCTTCTAGCTCAATGACTGAGTGTTGATTATGTAAATCAATGACTGAACGGAATACAAGTTGTAGTTAGCTCAACTTTCTTCTATTTTGTTGTTTTATGCAGTATTAAATACTTAGTTTCGATATTAAACAGCATGTTTAGAAGGTGTGCGAGCAATTTTTGTAGATGTTTCATGACAAATGAATCATGGAATCTAGTTATTCAGTTTTCATATTTGGATTTTCTGTTCTGAGTGACAAATTAAGTTTTCATTGCTGATCGATGATCATGTAGATTTATTTTTCCCTTATAAGTGACTGTTGGATGCTATAAGTAGTGCTAGATCTTTGTGCAAGATTGACTGGTTCGTGGGTGTTGAGAATTAGATATGCTTAGTTCAATTGTAGTGAACACTTGAAGTCACTAAGATTGTTAAATGTGGACCTGTGTATGTTTTCTTTGACTTCTATTTTGAATATGTTCATTTTTCTGAAACTAATTGAACTTGATGGCCAGCAAATGACTACCTAATTAAGAACCCTTACATTAGTGATGTCTGTCTTCTTTGAAGGTTTATTGATTAGGAAAATGGTGCAAATAAGAACAGAACATGATTGATATTACTTGAGTTCATAAATTGGAATGCCTTTAGTGTTAGTTTCAGCAGTATCTTTTAGATTAGTGTTGAATTAGATGGGCATGGAGGTTGATTACAATATTTGTGTGGGAGTCAAAGGATATCTGCCTTGTGCTGTGGTGCAAAATAGAAATGGGCCACATCATAAGCCGATTTGGACTGGCACTGATCCAGGAATTGAAAGACCTATGCCTATGGGCCATCAGGCTCTTTGTTGGGCCTGATTTTGAATCAACGCTTTGGGCCCTACTCCTTTAACACGACACACTCCTTGGTCCAGCCATGTAAGGATCCTTGATCCATTAATTTTCATTCGCAGTTTGATTCCCTTCAATTAATTTTATCGTTTTTTTGTTAAGTTATGAGGCGAGCCATAAATAAGTAATAATAGCACAGTCTTCGTATTAATTTAGATATGAAATTGATCAATATTCGTAGCAAACCTTTAGGGCCGTTTAAAATATGATTGTGGTTGCGTATACATTCGCGTAATATGACCATGATCCTAAATTAATTTGGAGTATGCGTTCGCGCAACTTTGGTCAACCTTCCTTAATAATAAAATAAGATATAAGTTTTAATTATTTTTAGTCTACATAGTTCATATGGCCACGTATAAATTTCAATGCATGGATATAAATTGATTAAATTTCGTAGCATAACCTTTAGGGCCGCTTAAAATACTAGTGCGGTTGCGTAGCGTAACACAATTACACTTTTAAAAATAAAATCGGAGTATGCGTTCGGGCAAGTTCGGCCCAAATTTTCTTAATAATAATTAAAGCGTTATCAATTGTGGACATGTTCGCGTGACATGATTTTTGACGCATCAAACAAGCAGGTATACGTACGTGTAACCTGTTTCAAGATAATTTCTTAAAGCGGTGAAAGAAGAAAAAGCACATAGGTTTTAAAATCAGTAATTTAATAATTTCATAGGCCAAGTATTATCAAAGCGACCGTGCTAGAACCACGAAACTCGGGAGTGCCTAACACCTTCTCCCGGGTTAACAGAATTCCTTACCCAGATTTTTGGTTCGCAGACTATATAACCGAGTCATTCTTTTCCTCGATTCGGGATTTAAACCGGTGACTTGGGACACCATAAATCTCCCAAGTGGCGACTCTGATTTTAATAAAATGAATCCCGTTCCGATTGTCCTTTAAGTGGAAAACTCCCTTTATTATATCCTCTCACGGGTGTAGGAAAAAGGAGGTGTGACAATAGCCCCAGCGTGTGCTTTCATGAAAGAGTCTACAAGCATAGCAAATAAGTCACTTGAATTAGGAGGTAAGTTGTGATACCATATCATAGCTCCCTTTGATAGGATCTCTCCAAATTTCTTCAACAAGACAGACTCGATCTCATCGTCCTCCAAGTCGTTCCCTTTGATTGTGCATGTGTAGGAAGTAACATGCTCGTTTGGGTCGGTCATTCCGTTGTACTTAGGAATCTCATGCATGCAGAATTTTTTAGGGATCGACTTTGGAGCCGCGCTCGGAGGGAAAGGTTTTTGCACGAACTTCTTTGGATCCGGGCCTTTTAGTATTGGCGGCGCTCCCGGGATTTGGTCAACCCTAGAATTGTAGGTTTCTAGCTTTTTGTCATTTGCTTTGATTTTCTACTCCCTTGATTCTACCCGTTTTGTCAGCTCATCGAGCATTTTTATGATCTCGGGGTTAGTCCCCGATTCATTTTCATTCGACCTCTCTGCGATCGGTTCGTCCCTGTGTGTGAATTCCCGGGACGTATCGGGTTAAATTATGCTCGATGCGCAATTTTAGTTCTATAACTGAGCTATCACCACCTGTTGAGCCTGTAACATTTCGAAGATTATTCGTAAATTGATCATGTCTTTTCCATTTTTGAGTATTTTGAGCTATCGATCGGGCTCCACTATAGAAGCTATTATCGGGGTCGGTAGGCAGATTTGTGTCGATAGCCACATGCGAGTTAGCGTCAAACGAGTTCACAATTGGAATTCCGACACGATCAACGGGCGGTACCTCGTTACCGAGCGCTATGTTGTTATTTTCACCACGATGACCAGACTCATTGTCAACATGCAAGGGTGCTGATTGAGAGTTTCACATTTTTTATTTTTAACCTGAAATTAAAGACACTTCAAAGAACAAGTGTAAAGTAGTGTGTGTTATGGAGATTTGTATCAAATAACCACTATTATCCTTAGTCCCACGGTGACTGCCAACCTGCTTACTCTCAAAATCGGATAACAATTAAATTTATAAGTGGTTTTAAGGATACGTGGATTAACTTGACACAAAGCGATAAATTAAGCGGTAATTGAAATAAACAATGATAAAGTAAATTCAAACTACACGAATGAGATAATTTCAATCTTGGAAGGTCAGCTACCCTCGAACTGGATGCCCCTTGATCAATATCAAGATACAATAGAGCGAGCTTAAAGAGAAAAATAATAATGTATTATTTTGAAATGCGTGTTACAATGCGTTAAACGAATTATCAGACCCCCTTATATAGTGGGGGAATCTTACTTTAGGCACAACTCTATAAAATGTAAAAATCTCTTGATTTGCTGATTGTCGGTTCCTTATTGGTACTTTTCGAAATTCCCTCCGTAATATCCGATCGGCCATGGATATTTCGGTCTTCTGTTTGTTATTCTAACAATATTTCTTCGAGCTCGTTCGGGATTAGGGTTGATTCTGGGATCACGGACTCAATGTTCTCCGAATACAGGCATTCTAACCGCGGGTTCTAGTCCGGTGGGACTTGAAGTTGATCTTCAGTCCTTCATGTTCCGAACCAGAACTGCCATGTCGTAGAAAGTCATGATACTTAGTCCTGAAATTTGGTGAATTGACTAACATTATAAATTATAAATATATTTTAAATAGCAAGCTTAAAAGTGACTATTGTGCACTTCGCCCAATTTTCCTATGGGCATTGGGGGGAGGGGGGGCATATTCATCCTACAACGTGAATGAAAAAGCCAATACACAACTCCCCGCGTGGATATATATATTTTTGTACAAGAGTTTGAAGTTCTTAAACTGGGATTAGCTAAAGTGGAAAATGACACAGCAATAACCTTTCTGGAAGGCAGAATAGTAGACATCTTTAATTTTGTCGTTGGTTTTTGTGTTCAAAGGTAATAAAGGCAGTTTTGGTGAAGTGCATTCTCTTTTTGTACATCCACTTTTGAGAAAAGGAAGGCTTTTGGAGCTCCTTTTTGGTTATTGAATTAGAAAGAAACTTGCTCTGCTTGTACAGAGGAGGAAGTTGTATTATGAGAAAAGAATGTGATACTTTTCTTATCGCAATGAGCACCAAGCCCCAGGAATATGTTTTTTCCGCACAAACATACCCAAACATTTTGATGAATTTTTCAAGTATTAATTTAGTAATAACAACAGGAATTTAGCGTAAAAAAGTAACAAATGAAGTTAAGATTATAAGATAGTAGTACAAAAAATAGCTTCCGCCAAAGTAAGACATTTTCTTGTAACAAAATGGCTGTGTACCAGGATTTTAGTTATTGATATACGCGTACGTAATTATTGTAATTATTGATCTTGTGTCTCTTTCATTAATTCAGGTCTGTTAATTACGACAAGTTTCTGAGCACTTTACAAATTAAAATAAGAACAGTTTATGTTGTCCCGTATGAGTATATGATTGATCATTCTAAGTGGAAAGCTCTTTTAATAAATTGATTAAAGGGACATGAGTGGCAATTAATATACGTTGAGTGTACTTGATTGTGACATAAAGCAAAATGAACGCCACTTTTTTCTTTTTCTTTTCGGGCCTAAAAAAAAGATAGAGAGTTTTGGAGTTGATAAATATAAAGCCTCTCACTTTAGGAGCCTTTACCTTTACATGAGGCAAATATACCCACTCACCATTATCGTCTCTTTTTTATGTAGTCAAAAAGTGGAAACCTTGTTTCTTAACCTAGTAGTTTTCTTTGTGTAATTAGGCTTCTTAAATTTCCTTTAACACACGTGAGTTTGAGATATGTTGGACGTTGGGGACTAATTAAGAGCAATAAGTGGCGCTAAATCTAATTGTCGTAATTTTCTTAATTCAAAGTTCAAATTCTGAAACTAAAATTCCTTGGTTAAACTTCAACTAAGTTATACCATACTTTTGTGAAAAATTGTTCAGGCAGCAGATAGAGGTGGATTCATAATTTAAACTTTATAGGTTCAGATTAACAATTCTTCCACATCATCTAATTTAATGGGTTTAATATTTACAAATATCAAATTATTTAATTTTTTGGGCAAAAGTATAGGGTATGAGCGAAAGCTATGAGTTCAGTTGAACTCATAACTTCTACGCTGCATACGCCTCTATATGTAGAGGCAGACTCATGATTTAAAAGTAGTGAAAGCACCACAGTCGAACAAGAATTTAATCAAATGCTGGTGCGAAAATTGAACCAAGACAGATCAATAAAAGTCGAGATGTGTATCCCAAATCGAGCAATGCAATTACCTAAACTTGAGTCTTACTATACCAATCAAAATATATGTAATTTTAAATTTTGAATGTATATACATATTTTTTTCAAAATTATCAGGGCAATCAATTGGGAAAAAGTTGTAGTAACAAGGAAAAAAGAAAAGTTAATAAGAATTGCAATCGAGCAAAGGGCATCGTGCCATAACCAGCAAATGCGATTTACGGAAACTACGTAAAGAATCACTTGTCAGAAAGGTTCATGCAATCTAACGTAGAGCTGAAAATCTTTACGGACATGGACCATGGTTAGCTTATTACCCACTGACCATTGCTAGCCACCTCAGCAATTTTTTTTACATTTTCCACGTGGCAGTGTCTCATTTGGTACAAAAAATCCACTACAACTATGAATAGACAGAGAGAAGGAGAGCCCGCAGTTCCATTATTTTCCTACCTTTTTTTTTTCTCTTTTTCTCTCAATAATAAAGCTCAAATATTTCCCGGTAAACTCAAATATGGAGAAATCCAATTTCAAATCCAATTCCAAATCCAATTCAAGTTCCAACTCCAATCACAGCAACAACCACCGGAATTTTCACAGGCAGAACAGTCACATATCAATGTCGGACACCGACTCACAGGTGAGTCAAATGGACTCGTTCCATTCACCTCTTCGATCCGACTCACCTCTCCGTTCCGATGAACCCTTTCCCGATCACCGCTCCACCAAGTTGCTCTCCTCAAAAGCCTTAGTTTCTGTCGACAAATACTACTCTCCGCTTCGATCTCCCCGTAAACCTTCCTGGGAGAATTTAAGCTTACCTCCGACACCTACTCCGCCGTCGGAAGCCGGCAACAAGGATCGGAATTCGGCGCGGACGATGAATTTTAGTAGGGCGGTTAGGGAGGATATGACTACCGGGGTGACGAAGGTGGGACCCGTTCGTGGTGGTGACGTGGAAGGTGGAGAGGTGGCCGGAGGGGAGAGGCCGCCTCCAAGGACACCAGGGCGTTCGAAGAGGGAACTGATGCTGAACAGGGCGGCGTTAGGGTTTAGGGTTTGTGAGTTAATTTTGTGCTGTATTTCTTTCTCGATCATGGTATCTGATAAAACTGAAGGTTGGAGCGGTGACTCTTATGATCGGTACAAGGAGTACAGGTCTTAATTTTCTTTTCCTTATTTTTACATAGTATAATATTGAATATGTGTATTAATTATAGTTGGCAGCTGCTAATTCCCCGTTTCTCATTTATTATTTTCCTATAACTACTTTCCATGACATTTTGTGATGTTAGACCTTTTTTATTATGTCACAGGTATTGCGTCGCTGTTAATATTATTGGATTTGTATACTCTGCATTTCAAGCGTGTGATCTAGCATACAATTTGGCAAGCTGGAAACACTTTTTCTCTCACCACGTGCGATATCATTTTGATTTCTTGATGGATCAGGCAAGTAATGTCGTTTGAACTTTTCTACTTGGGTAACATGTACTTCTAGTTTGAGTATTGGTTTTAGTACTTGGGTTAGAATTGGATTATTGGATGCTACTTCTTCATTGTGGCTGTCACTATGCTGCTAGACAGAAAGCTACAAGTCATGATGATTTCACTCTATTAAATTACAAGGTCAAATAAACTTTCTTTGGAGAAAAATGGTATTCCTTGACCTTTTCAAATAGTCCAAGCTTTTCGGAGCATCTTACTTCATTTAAGATCAGAGTCCACCAAGTTCTTGTCGTGGTTTGTTCTGAAGAAAAACTTCTGATCTTAGGAGCTAGCAGATGGGAAAATCATGTTGATGCCTCGTTTACACTTTATAATACCTAAGTTTATCATTTAAAGACCAAGCGTATGTGTGGTTGCACTCATGGGCAAAAGCCATACGTCTGAAAGGGTGGTCAGTTGACCACCCTTAGCCGGAAAATAACACTAAGTATATAGTAATAAAATATTACTCCCTTTGTTTCAATTAATGTGAATCTTAACACTGAGTATATAGTAATAAAATATTACTCCCTTTGTTCCAATTGATGTGAATCTGTTTGACTGGGCACGGAGTTTAAGAAAAAATAAACTAAGCTACATAATTCAACAAGTCATAATTCTGCCTATTACATCAAATTGGAGAAGTGAATGCCACTGCTGTAACTTCAAAAACTTACTGAATTAAATCATAACAAGGCATCCAACTCCAAATGCCAACAAAAAATAAACTAAGTGTTTAAGTTTCACTTTAGCTACCAAGATACAAACTTTTGGAATTTGTGGTCCTAAACAAGTCAAAATTGGGTCCAGAGTATTTGTGTGGTTATAAAAGCTTCTCATTAAGGGTAAAATTATAAGTTTAAGCTAAATTGTTTCCAAATTTAGAAATGGATCATTTTTTTTTAAACGGACCAAAAAGGAAATAGGTTCACATAAACTGGAACGGAGGGAGTAGGTTTTATAGGTATATAACATATATTGAACAATCTTTTCAGCATACTTTAGCATGTTCTGGTTTTCGGGATGCGAATAGTGTTTTTGAACAATTTTAGAATTTAATGGTAAAACTTGTAAAGTCAACAAGCTGCGGTTTTCATGCATGCAGGAGAATTGAGATATTCTTATACCGAACCTCCTAGAAAAGTAAAATATGCACTTAGCCTTAAAAATCTTTCCTTACTTCATAGTGGTGATAGAACAATTGTCTTGAATCCTGGTCACTACTCTGCTGCTGTTTTATGTATAACTGGCTCTCTAAATTTTTGCTTTTCTGTACAGATATTAGCTTATCTTCTTATGTCAGCATCTTCTTGTGCTGCAACGAGGGCAGATGACTGGATATCAAATTGGGGAAAAGATGAGTTTACAGAGATGGCAACAGCATCTATTGGGTTATCCTTCCTGGCTTTTATAGCCTTTGCCTTTAGCTCCCTCATATCTGGTTACAACCTCTGCAACCGTAATTCCTCATGACCCGAGAATGAGTTCATATCAATTTAGTCGTTGAGTATCGCTACATAAAATTTTATTTCTAGCTGGAAAAGCTGTAAAGATGTAGCGAATAGAATCAACTGTATAATTGTTCCCTTCCTATTACAGATAAATAAGATGTGCAGATGTAGTTAGCAAAATGCTGTGTTGGAATGTGTATAAAATGTAAGGGAACCAAAGAGATGAATCAGAACCCAATAGCGAGGAGGTCGTATTCTCAATGTGCTCTTGTTTTTTGGTTACTAAAGTTAGATTACAGTTAATGTAAATATTTTTTTGGCGAAGAATGAGAAGCCCCTCGTATCCTTGGTAGTATTCAGAGTTGTGAAATGAACAAATTAAACGGATATTATTTGCTAGTCGTGTCTCGATTAGGCGATAAAGCACTACATTTAATTAGAAACACCGGAAAAAACATTAATTACTAGTATGTATTTTCAACTATTTCCTTCCTGGAAAATGCAGTGAATGATCAAATCAGACCAGTTATATGGCGCAATATCAGCTAAAATTATATTAAATTGCTCATACAGAGAAAATGCAAGCCAGGAGAGACGCCTTTTAAAGAGTCTTGAAATGTAGTTGACGCTTGGATAAAGGTCCTTACAAGTTACAACTCTGCATTCACATGTTAATCCAATATAGTGGCTTTGAGCTAATGTGAAAAGAGAAAAAAAATAGTATATCTTTTAAAGAAACACTAGGAAACAGCAAAAGGTAAACAAAAACAATGGGAAATTCATATTTCTCTGGTACGTGGGAGAAGTTCCATGGAAAATGTATTCGGGATCAAGAGATGTATGCTAAACAGATACTACGATTTGATATCCCAAAACTGTGAATCACTAAAATATCACATTGGAACAAAGTTAGAGGGTGTTTGGCTAAGCTTATAAGCTGGTCAAACTGATTTATACGTACTTTTTGGCTTATTTACGCGTTTGGTAAAATTAAAAGTGCTTATAAGCCAAAATAAGTCAAAAGAAGTTGGTTTCCCCCAACTTATCAAATTTCAGCTTATAAGCATTTTAGGTTTGACCAAAATATTTATTATTCTATCCCTAAAATACTTCTTTTTTAAACTAAACTCTTCATATACCTAGTTCTTCAACTGCATATTATTAATTTCAGCACTTTTATCTAAACATGTAACTGCTTATTTTTTAAATCAGCTTCAGCACTTAAAAGTGCTTTTCAGCACCTAATGCTTATCAGTTACTCTAAATGAGCTACCCCAAACAGGCTCTTAGAGATCTTGTAATTGACAAGAAAAAGCATGTTATATTGGATGGATTAATCGTCGTTCAACGTAAGATAAATAATTTTTTTATGGGATTTTTACCTTCCTATACACTATTTGAAATCTTATTACCCTCTCTACTCAAGTTTCAATTTAATAACATGGTCATATACAATATTTTAGAGGGTGGAGGCGTGAGGCGAGACGTTTTACCTCTAATGAGGCGAGGCGTAAGTCCAACAGATCTTTAAATTTTACTAATTATAAGATAGTATAAAATAAAAAAATTAATTATAAAAATTACATTAAAATCACAAAATTATAACAAATAATCTATTTAAAATATTTATAAATTATAATTCAACTATGAATAATAGAAAAAGTATGGCATATATCATAATATGCAAATTAGATGCAATGTCGTTGCAACTCAAACATCAAAAGTAATATATTCGATGTGAAATCTTATAGGTATCTATTAAGGAGTAATGAATCTTGAAAGAATTTCGATATTATAGTTTGATATTTTATTTTTAAAATACTCTTTTTGTTTAATATGCTTTCTATTTGAAGGAGAGTTTATATTAAAATATAATTCATAATTTAAATATGATTCTCTAACATTATTTATTTTTAAGTTTCAACAAGTTAATAAAGTGACACATAATTCATCATACTCTATCATGATAATTAATTATATTTTTAAGTTTCAACAAGTTAATAAAGTGACACATAATTCATCATACTCTATCATGATAATTAATTATTTGTAAATAGTTACCAGCTAATACTAAGCTATTAAATTAATAAATATTGTATCTCGTAAACGTGAAAACAATAATATTTAGGAAAATATTTATAAAAATATTATGTACTAATATAATAAAGACATAACAAAGTTAATAAATGAATACTTTTAAATGAAAGATTTATTAAAATTTACTATCATAGCGATCTTAGTAGATAACGTGCAATAATTTTTATTTTAATTATGATATAAATACTCTCAGCTTAATAATTTTATGATCAAGAAAAAAAAATTAAACAATCAACGATTTATTAAGAAAATTTGAGTTGCATAAAGTTCTATTAGGCGAGCCCAGTACACTAAGCGTTGGGCGTGTCCGGGGCGTAAGCCCCCACAGTCGAGGCTTAAGTCTCACGGAGCTAAGCCCCACACATAAGCCCAGTGGCGTTTTACGAGTGCTCCGCCCCAAGGTGAGCCCCGGGCGAGTCCCAATTCTGCCTTTTAAAGAGATAGGTCATATACAGTTTACCAATTATATACAAATAAGTTTTAAATGAGTATCCTTTATATTAGGAATTGAATAAGGAATATAAGTTATTCCCGTATCCATTTATACTTTCCCACTATCTCTCCGTCTCTTTACTCTCCTTTTTTATTTTTTTCCCCAAATTTTCTTCATTTGTTGTTATCTGTTTTTTATGCTTTGTTGTTTTTTATAGTTTTAATGAAATTCATCAATGAATTTCAATCGTTTTAACTTAGCAATTTCTTTTCATGTTGCACAATTGGTATTCAAATTGAAATTGTCAATCAATAAATTTTGAAGGTGTTTGACTCTCCACCATTGACAACCATTAAAAAAATTTGAAGCTTCGATATCGAATTTGAATTTTCAAAAATCATTATTTGTTTGGATTGGGTGTTGTTGCAAACAATTGAAAATATTATTTGGAGTTTATATCTCAATTTTGAGGGTATTTTGGTGAAGATCAGACTTGATTTTGGCTGAATTTAAGAAGAAGAAGAAGAAGAAGAAGAAGAAGAAGAAGAAGAAGAAGAAGAAGAAGAAGAAGAAGAAAAAGAAGAAGAAGAAGAACACATGACATACAATATACTTAAGAAATTGTAGTAAAGCTGTATTATAATTGTATGTAAATTGTATTATGTTGTAGTTATATATATTTTTTTATTTGAATATTTTATGAAAGTTGAACAATAGTTGTATAAAGTATGAATCGTTGTATAAAATTTGTATTTAAGTTATCAATACTATCTTTTTACATAAAGTTGTTGATATGTATCAAAATTGTATTAAGAGAGTAAGTTTTGATTGGAATTTTAGAGAGGAAGAAGCACACATGCACCACACACAAAATATATACAAATCAGATACAGAATAATATACAAAAGACATATTGTATAAAAATTATATTTAAGTTGTATGATATTGAAGTTGTATTTTAATGGGTAGAAATAATGTATGAAAGTTATAGATAAGTTGTAGATTAGTTATAAATAAGTGTATACTATATAGTTAGTTGTATGAAACATATTTTTAGTATGTATAAAAGTTGCAGATAAATTATAAAAGTAGTATATTATATAATTAGTTGTATAAAATTTATTTTTAGTTTATATAATATTGTAGATATATAAAATTTGTATTAAATTCTTACGAAATTTATTTTTTTAATTTGTATGTTGTTGCACCATACAAATTTATCATCTCTCTATTCTACTTATGCTTCAATTCCAACTAATCTCGAGCTCGTTGATATATATGTCCTGTTTGTGGTATGTGCTTTTTCCTCACTAAAATTTCAATCAAAACAGAGCTTGGTGAAGCCGGATTTAACTTTTCAAAAGTTGGGAATATTTATAGAAGCTTTGAAAAAAGACATAGAGGATAGCACAAATCTATTCCGAATTTCTGGGATGAACTAGGTGAAAAGGAAAAAGATAAATCAGTTAAGAAAGGCAAGGATTCTGCAATGAAAGAAAAAATTTATATTCCTTAAAGAAAACCATACTGGCAACTAAGGAATACAAAATAATTCTGAAATTAAAAGAAATAGTTGATATGCCAACTATGAAAACAGAGAATAGGGAACATGACAAAGATTAGTTGGAGTTGAATAAGGAACGTGCAATTAATAGGAATGCAAAATTTTGGGTGGAGAGAGGCAGGCAAAAGAGAATAGGAAAATTGAGGGAAGGAGAGAAAAAAAGAAAAGGAAAATGGTATAATTAAATCCCCTAATTTAAGGCATTATTAATGGATTGGAAGTCTTATAAGATGATATGTATATAATTTGTAAGTAATCCTTGTTTAGGACGGTAATATACAAAATTAGAACAAGTATGGTAAATAAATATCAAATATTTTATAGGAACGAAAAAATCCTTTTTCTTTAATTTATAAAAATACTTAATAATTGATTTTCCAAAATAAATTAGTATAGATACCTATTCAGAGCTTGCTCTAAAGTTATCACAAGTAAGGCTTGTACCATAGTTCCCCAAACGGTTTATAGGTATTTAAATTTTTTTAGTACTTTTACAACTTGTTTGGTTGGTTGTTATATATTGTATTGTTACTTTAAATACGATGTTTGTTTGATCCTTACTTAAATTTTATTATATCGTATCGTTAAGTCCATCGTCACGTCACGATAAAATGTGCCACTTTATGTAACGACCGATTTGATGTGGTTGCATCGTTATCTTGTCTTTTTCTCTCATCTCACCCTTCATTATTATTAAATAATTTTATTCTATTATTTACCCTACCTTTTTATATAATAAATTTACCCCGTATCATAAGTTTTCTTTATAATATTGCTAGTTTATTTTTCTTATTGCCGATGCGTGATATTATGAAATAATAACAAACGACACGACCTATCCAAATATTATATTCATCAAACGATACAGTACAATACAATACAATACGATACGATACATTATGAAACGATGTGTAACAACCATCCAAACAAGCTGTTAGTACAAAAGTGGAGTATCCTATAACATTTGTGTTGGCCCAAGTAAAGATTAGTTTTGAAGACTGACAAAGGAACTGTTGGCTCAAGTAAAGGTTATTTTTGAAGACCGACAAAGGAATTCATGATGAACCAAGTCCATCACTCAGGTGCACAAAAACGGGCAGATTCGAGCATGTAGATTGCACGTGAAGGAGATAAGCTTAACTTGGTGTATTTAATATCTCCTGATCGAAAAGGTTCCATAATTGATAAGGAGAAGGATTCCTTAATCAAATAGAACACAATTCAAGATAGGAAAGGAGTTAGAAGTTGAAATCAACTAGATCTCTTCCACCAAGGAAGAGTTGCATCAGAATTCTAGTTATTTCTTTATCTACTAATTCTATAAATTATAGGATGTTCTCACATTATAAGCGTTGCACAAAAGCACCAGAAGTTAAATGTGAATTGAGAGCAAAATAGCAAGACTTTTTGCAAGCAGTTCGTGCGTGATTCAAGTGTGAAAACCTGAAGCTACATGAACCAGATTGAAGAACCAGCTCCATAAAGAGTTTTATGTGTGTTTCTTTATTTCTAGTTTAATTGTAGTAGGTGATTGTACCTTTCAGCTTTCATAGAAGCAATTGTATTAAGTATCTCAAGTGTTCAAGTTAGAGTTAACTTGAAGTTGTCGCAACAGTTGAGGTTGTGTGCCACAACGGGATTAGAGTTAATCCTTAGGTTTACAAAGAGTTTTGTAAATATTATTTTGGCTAAGTGATTTTAATGCAAGTTTGGAAAAATTCTACTGAGTAATAGGTCATAGTTTTTTCAACTTTTGAGCCAGGTTTTTTCCACGTAAAAAACTCTGTGTTCTTTATTTTCTGTATTTATTATTTCGCAAACAACAATAGTCGGAACACCCAGAAGAACCAGGTCCTTCTATAGTTCAGTTAAGCGAAAATTGGGTACCATACAAATCACCACCCCCCTTCTTGTATGGTATTGACATTTAAAACATCAATTGGTATCAGAGTGGGTTATCCTTGAAGAGGCTAACACCTTAGGAACAGATCAAGATGAGCGCACCACCTGAAAACTGGGAAGGGCAATCCACTGATAGGTCTCCATTCTTTAATGGTCAGTACTATTCTTGGTGGAATAACAGGATGAGAGATCATATCATAGGAGAGGACTATGAACTCTGGGACATAGTCATTGATAGTCCCCTGGCAACTACAAAGAAGAATGATAAAGGAGTGGACGTGCCAAAGACAAGAGCTAACTGCACTGCTGAAGATTTGAAGAAATGGGAAAAGAATGTTGATAAGTTAGGATTTTACCATAATTATGCCCCTACTTGCTATTGCTTTGATTACAAATTGCTACAGAATAGACCCAAAATGCTTACAAGTTGCGCTTGATTGCAGGTTAGCAAAAAGGTGACAAATGTCAAAGATCGGCTCAAAACAGAGTGAAACCTGCCCAAGTGTCAAAGACCAAGTGAAGTTGAGGAACATGAAGGCCTAGCGCGGACAACACTGATATGCCACGCTGCCGCGCTCCACTTCTGCGTGGTCCGCGCCAGTGATATTCAGAGAGCCACCAGTGCAGGCTAAAGGCCCATGCGGCCGTGCTACATATCAGTGCGGTCCGCGTGGATGAGAATCAAAGACATTGGATTTTTAGAATTAAAGCCACGCGGCCGCGTAACCTTTTTGTGCGGTCCGCGCCACTAAGGTTTAGAGAACTGGAGGATTGGGCCAAGTCAAGCCACGCAATAGTGCAGCCTTATTGCGCGGTACGCGCCTACTTCCACCGCGGCCGCGTTACACTTTTGCGCAATCCACGGTCCCCAACTTCAGAGATGAGATTTAAGAGTCCAAAGAGCCAACGCGGCCGCGCTACCTTTTTGCGCTGTCTGCGCTGACCCTGCAGGGGTATTTTTATCCAATTTTTTCAGCCCGGTATAAATAGAATATTTTACCATTTTTAGGTCAAGTTTTATGTTCTGAACATAGCTGCGCTCGTGAGACTAAATATTGTTGCCATTTTCGGCACTTTTACTCTTCATTATTGTAGATTCTACTTAGTAATCAATTAATATATTTATTTCATCATCTATTTCTTCTGTTTCTTCTTTAATTATGTCTAGCTAAACCCATTAGCTAGGGTTGTGGCTAAACCCTAGTGTGGGTAGCTAATGGGTGTTGCATTCTAGGGTGAGATTGAGATTGAGTGTTTTTTATTTAGGTTAATTTTGTATTTCAATCTCGAATTTGTGGTTGCAAACATGAATTTAAAGCTTAGTGGGTCTAACTCTTCTTTGAGAAAGAGATCCTATGATCCTAAAGTTGACCCAACAAGGAATTGGGATGGACCCATGAGAATGGTAGTCCCAATTAACAGGTTAAACCTTGAGAGAGTAATTATCCTACTCGAACCCTAGTTGTTTGGTCAAATTGGCCTACCCAATTGGTCGAGAGAGAGTCAATTGGGCAAAATCGTTCTCTCTACTGAGAGGTGTGAGAATGAATAAAATTGTGCAACGGTTATAGCATAAGCCTCAAATATATCAATCTCCCCTTAGTAACTTCTACCCGTTAGCTAGCCACCTAGGTAGTGTCACGACCCTAGTGCCTTTCCCCATATTAAATACAACTTAGAAATATTTTTCTAGCATAATTTAGTTTTAATCATTAGTTTTACAAGAGTAGTTTAAAAAGAAAACCCAAGAATGTTTGAAGTGACATTAGAAGCACACCCGCAATTCTAGGCTAGACAGACATTCTAACTTCATTACCAGCTCCCTGTGGAAATTTGACCCCGAACCACTATTCGGTTAAAATCTATTGCTACCCACTCTTCCTACCATTGTGTAGTGTTGAGTTGGCATCGATCACTTTTTGGCGCCGTTGCCGGGGAGCTTACGGTGTTGACTATATGTGTAGCTAATTTTGTGTTTTTCTTCTCTTTCCTTCTTGTTTACTAATTTTGTTTGTGTCGATCTATCAGGTACGAATGGCTCTCAACGGAAATGACCCTCTTGGCAATGTTTTGGCGGGGGAGGAGGTTGAAGATATTGATCAAGATGAGCTTCCGGTACCTCAAGTACGACGTAGAGGTAGAAATGCCAATGCAAATTCGAATGAGCAAATCCCAGACCCTCCTCTGCCACCACCGAGAGTGGCTCCAAAGGTGCTGCCAAATCAAGGGTATGCTAGTGCCATTGTTCCTCCCCGAAGCCGGGCGGGGAACTTTCAAATCACAAATGTTATATTGACTTTGCTCGAGCAAAGAGGGTATTTTACGTGCGCCTCCGACCAAAATGCATACAAGCACTTGAAGGGGTTCGTAGATACTTGCTGGGGGAGTAAACAAACAAACGTGTTCAAGAATGCTTTGAGATTGAGGCTTTTCCCGTTCTCTCTTCGGGGTAAAGCGTTGGATTGGTTGGAAAGGCTCCCCAATCATTCTATCACCACATGAGATGAATTGGCGGATAAGTTTATTGCCAAGTTCTTTTTTTCCAAGTCAGATGGCAGCTTTTCGGGACGAAATTCTAGCTTTCAAGAAAATTCCAACGGAACCTTTGCACGGGATATGGGAACGATATAGAACAATGGTGAAGGAGTGTCCTAATAATGACATGACTGAGGCAATGATTCGGCAGACTTTTTATAGGGGCATCAACACCACGAATCAGTGCATTGTGGACCAATTGGCCGATGGGAACTTTATGAAACTTTCTTACCAAGAAGCTTCTGATGTACTTGATGAAATGGCCGATACTTCTTCGGCATGGCAAAAACAAGCAAATGTGCCCCAAGGTGACCCCACGGTCATCCACTTGTACAAGGAACTGAATGATCATGGCCAAGCTATTGCCGAGCTTATAACAACAATGAATCAATTGGCGAAGACGCAATTGCAACAGGTTCAAAACCTGTGCAAAGTCAATGTAATGGAAAATGTTTCTATGTTAAAAAGGAGGCAAAGAGGGCAACGACAACAACAAGGTAATTGTGAGCAATTTGACAACAACGATGATGGTGGTGGTTATTCAAACGAGTATTATGATTAGCAAAGTGAAGATTGTCAATATGTCAATAACTACCAAGGGAATAGAGGAAATCAAGGGAATCAACAATGGCATCCCCAAGGAAATTAGGGCAATCAACAAGGCGGCGGAAATTGGAATAACAACAATCAACAACAAAGTGGTGGAAATTGGAACAGGAACAATCAAAACAACAATTGGGTGAACCAAGGTAACAATGGTGGAAATTGGAATGGGAACAATAACAATTGGAGCAACAACAATCAAGGAGGCTGGAATAATAGTGGAAATCAAGGCAACTGGGGGCAAGGCTTTCAAAGGCCCCCATGTACCAACAACCAAATAATCCACTCCTCTTTCAGTCACAAGGTGCTAGTTCTTCCGGAAGTGATATGGGGCGGATAGAGATGATGTTCGAGCAGATGATGAAAAGGAACCAAGACTCTAATGCACAATTGGCTTCATATAACACATCTATCTGAAACCTAGAAGTGCAAATAAGACATATTTCTCAAGCTTTAAATACTCGACCTAAGAGTGCTCTACCAAGTGATACGTTAGTGAACCCAAAGGGAGGTAATAACCATGTGATGGCCGTGATAACAAGAAGTGGAAGAGGCGGTGATGTGCATGCCTCAAATGAAAATCAGGTTGTGGATGACGAAGTTGAGTTGCATGATGATAATGTGCCTTTGAATGTTGAAAATGTGTTAGAACCAAGTGTGACCAATGATGTGCAGATTGATATTGATCATGAGGCCGGGGTAGAGACTCAAGATGCTGTGAACCCATCTAGGGAACACATTATTGATATGCCCGAGCCGGAGGTGCCCAAGGCCAAGGCACCCTTGCCTCGGCCACCTCCACCTTACCCTCAAAGGCTAACAAAGCAAAAAGAAGACAGCCAATTCAAGAAGTTCATTGAAATGATGAAGAGTCTTACTATAAATGTTCCATTGGTGGAAGCCTTTGAACAAATGCCGGGGTACGCAAAATTTATGAAGGATTTGGTAACCAAGAAGAGGTCGATGGAGTGTGAAACAATTAAAATGACGCATCAAGTGATTTCTATTGTTCATTCTATAGCCCCAAAACTCGAGGATCCCGGAGCTTTCACTATCCCTTGCACTATTGGTAGTGCAGATTTTGCTAAAGCCCTATGTGACTTGGGGGCTAGTATTAACTTGATGCCCTATTCGGTTTTCAAGACCTTGGGGATCAGTCAACCTAGACCAACTTCTATAAGACTTCAAATGGCGGACCGATCAATGAAGTGTCCCTTGGGAATAATCGATGATGTTCTTGTTCATGTTGGTAAATTCATATTGCCGGCGGATTTTGTGATATTGGACTACGAGGTAGATTTTGAGGTGCCAATTATTCTTGGAAGGCCTTTCCTAGCTACGGGGAAGGCATTGGTAGATGTTGAAGCTGGGGAGTTGACATTCCATGTGGGTGATGAGAAGGTGGTATTTCATGTGTGCAAATCAATGAGACAACCCAATAGCACGGAGGTGTGTTTATTTGTGGACATTGTCACAACTGTGATAGTGGATGACACAAGTTCCTTGATAAATGTTGAAGGTCCTCTTGAGGCCGTGCTTTTTAATATGGATGTCAATAATGATGCCAGTAGAGTGGAGTGCGTGAATGCATTGCATGGTATGGGTTAATATTCATATGAGGCTAGGAAGCTATCTTTGGATCTTGAGAATCGCAAAACTCCACCAACCAAGCCATCAATTGAGGAGCCACCGGTGTTGGAGTTGAAACCACTTCCTCCACACCTCAGGTATGAATTTTTGTGCTCAAATTCCACTTTACCTGTTATTCTTTCATCTTGCTTAACTAACATGCAGGTTAATGCCACTTTGGCAGTTCTTCAAAAGCGCAAAAGGGCGATTGGATGGACATTGGCCAATATTCGGGGGATAAGCCCCGCATTTTGCATGCACAAAATCATCTTGAAGGAGGATACGAGGACGTCTCTTAAAAATCAAAGAATACTAAATGAGGCGATACAAGAAGTGGTTAAGAAAGAGGTTATCAAGTGGCTAGATGCTGGTGTGGTGTGGCTTACCCAATCTCGGATAGTTCATGGACCTCTCCGGTCCAATGTGTGCCAAAGAAAGGAGGGATGACGGTAGTGACCAATGCCAACAATGAGTTGATTCCTACTCGGACGGTTACGGGTTGGAGAGTGTGTATGGACTATAGAAAGCTTAACAAGGTGACAGGAAAAGATCATTTCCCACTACCATTCTTGGACCAAATTCGTCTTGCGGGCCGGGCATTTTATTGTTTTCTATATGGTTACTCGGGGTACAATCAAATTCTAATTGCCCTGGAGGATCAAGAGAAGACAATATTTACATGTCCTTATGGAACGTTCGCTTTCTCGAGAATGCCATTTGGACTATGTAATGACCCGGCGACCTTCCAAAGGTGTATGATGGCAATTTTCACCGATATGGTGGAAGATATCTTGGAGGTCTTCATGGATTATTTCAGCATGGTTGGGGATTCATTTGAGGAATGCTTGGTGAACTTAGATAGGGTATTGGCTAGATGCGAAGAAACCAACCTTGTGCTCAACTGGGAGAAATGCCGTTTTATGGTGGAAGAGGGTATCGTATTGGGTCACAAAATCTCGAAGCAATGAATTGAAGTTGATAATGCAAAAATCGAGGTCATTTCGAGGCTCCCTTCTTTTACTTCTATCAAAGGGGTAAGCAATTTTCTTGGTCATGCCGGGTTCTACCGGCTTCATTAAAGACTTCTCGAAAATTGTGAACCCACTTTGCAAATTGTTGGAAAAGGATGTCAAGTTTATCTTCGATGAGAAGTGCATGGAGTCTTTTGAGCTATTGAAGCATAAGTTGACCACAACTCCTATTATCAGCGCACCTAATTGGGGGTTGCCCTTTGAACTTATGTGCGATGCAAGTGATGTGGCGGTGGGAGCGGTGTTAGGTCAACGGATCAACAAGATGTTCCACCCCGTGTATTATTCTAGCAAAACGATAAATGAAGCCCAAAGAAACTACACGGTGACGGAAAAAGAGCTATTGGCTATTGTGTATGCGATGGAGAAATTTCGACCTTATCTTATGGGGGTGAAGGTGATTGTGCACACGGACCATGCCTCCCTCCGGTATTTGATGACCAAGAAGGATTCTAAAGAAATATTGATGATATGGGTGTTACTTCTTCAATAATTTGACTTAGAGATAGTGGATAGGAAGGGAAGCGATATCAAGTTGCGGACAATCTGTCCCGGTTGGAGGAAGAGGGGAGGCCATGTGACGATGTTGAGATAAATGATACATTCCCCAACGAGCAGCTTCTTTCCGTTTCTTTGTGTGATATGCCTTGGTTCGCGGATATCTCTAACTTCATTGTGACCGGTAATGTCCAGTGTGAGCTCTCTTTTAACCAAAGGAAGAAACTCAAGCAGGATAGCTTGGATTTCTATTGGGATGATCCATATTTGTTTAAAATTTGCACGGATGGGGTGATAAGAAGATATGTACCAGAAAGTGAACAAATGAGCATATTGGAGGCTTGTCACTCTTCTCCCTATGGTGGCCATCGTGGGGGGGAGGGGGTGAGGACGACTTCAAAGGTTTTGAGTTGCGGCTTCTATTGGCCGACGTTGTTTAAAGATGCTAGTGACTTGGTGAAGAGATGTGATGCATGCCAAAGAACCGGCGGGATTTCAAAGAAGGATGAGATGCCTCTCAATACAATTCTCGAGGTGGATATTTTTTATGTTTGGGGCATTGATTTCATGGGCCCGTTCGTGAGTTCTTGTGGGAATACTTATATTCTCGTGGCGGTGGACTATGTTTCAAAGTGGGTTGAAGCCGTGCCTTTACCCAACAATGAATCCCGGAGTGTTGTGGCATTCTTGAAAAAGAGTATCTTCACAAGGTTTGGCACCCTTCGTTCTATCATTAGTGATGGGGGGACCCACTTTTACAACAAGGCTTTCGACTCATTGCTTGCTAAGTATAGAGTTAATCACAAAGTGACCACCCCTATCATCCACAAGCTAGTGGTCAAGTGGAAGTCTCAAATCGGGAAATAAAAAGTATCTTGTCCAACACGGTAAATGCTAATAGGACCGAATGGTCGAAGAAATTGGATGATGCTCTTTGGGCCTATCGGACTGCTTAGAAGACCCCAATAGGTATGTCTCCGTATCGGTTGGTGTTTGGTAAAGCTTTCCATCTTCCAGTGGAATTGGAGCACAAGGCTATGTGTGTGTTGAGAAAGTTGAATTTGGAATAGGATGTTGCCGCCAATCTCCGTGTTGAGCAATTAAATGAGCTTGATGAGTTTAGATTTCATGCCTGCTCCAGCTCGTCCTTGTATAAGGACAAGATGAAGTACCTTCATGACAAATATGCTCGAGGAAAGGAATTCAAGGTTGGTCATATAGTTCTTCTTTTCAACTCCCGGTTGAGGTTATTTCCGGGCAAGCTCAAGTCAAAGTGGAGTGGCCCTTTTGAAGTGGTATTTGTGACTCCTTTTGGTGCTCTTGATCTCAAGAACAAGAATGGTGAAGTATTTCGGGTCAACGGGCATCATATGAAGCATTATTTGGGAAAGTTCGATGACAGCCATGTGGTGGCACTCCTTCATTTGAAATGATGTGATGGTAACATGCGTCGTGCCGCGACGTTAAATTAGGCGCTTCTTGGGAGGCAACCCATGTCTTTTTCTTTTTCTTTGATTTTCTTTGTAGACTAGGATTTTTGAGTTAATTGTTTTTGAGATGTTGCAGGGATAATGTTGAAGCAGTGCAAAACAAAAGTACAAAATAACAGGTCTCTGAAGTTTGCCACGCGACGGCGCTACATATCAGTGCGGTCCGCGTTGGCATGTGCAAAGATGACTGAGTCTCTTAAGTTATCAGCGTGGCCGCGGTGCATAATTGCACTGTCCGCGCTGGAAGGACCAATATTTCATGCTCTCTGAAGTTTTCCATGCGGCCGCGTAGCATAACAGTGCGGTCCACGTGGGAAGCTTGATTCAATGCTGATGGATACAAACTCTGCGCAGTCCGCGGCCACTTTTGCGCGGCCGCGCTGGTAGGTAGGTACGGGTCCCCACAACCTTCTATAAATAGAGATCCAAGGCCTCACTTTACCCTTTTCGCACTTCGATATCCTGAGCCCTATTCTATTGTTCATCTCTGAGACTAACCTTGTGTGTTTACATCGAGTGCTTTGATTCTTCATATTCCTGGTAACATTTCTTACAAATAACATTAATTAATTTGCATTTTTTTATTATTATTTCTATTTGCTTCCCAATAGTGTAGCTTCTTCTTTCTTCTCATTTTCCTTAGTTTTAATGATTAGGTTAGTTTTCTTGTTGGTTTCGACTGTTGAGCATGATTTTCTATATGGATAATTGAGTAGGAACAACTAGGACCCAAAAACTTAAACAAAAATGGACAAAAATTGTCAAACCC
This sequence comes from Nicotiana glauca, assembly GCA_026770625.1. NCBI lineage: Eukaryota > Viridiplantae > Streptophyta > Magnoliopsida > Solanales > Solanaceae > Nicotiana > Nicotiana glauca. The sequence continues at coordinate 30,922 of MDKF010835544.1, forward strand.
TAACTAAGTTCATGAACATGGCCCAACGTGGCCGGGTGCCCTTTTGTGCGGTCCGCGTTGGTCCTTCTGTGTGCTTAACTTGTTACCAGCGCGGCCGCGTCGACTTTTATGCGGTCCTCGATGGACCAACATGGCCGCGGTGCATATCAGTGCAGACCGCATTGGGAGATTACGAGAGGCGTTGTTAGAGGCATACGCCCAGCACGGCTGCACTCCAGTTTTACGCGGTTCGCATTTCCCCCAGTGCGACCGCTTGGCTGTTTTGCACGGTCCGCGCGCCTGTGTCCTGCTTCTATGTTATGCAATCAACTGTTTCCTCCTCTTGTGTTATTCATTTATTTAACTACATATGCTTAAACTAACAATGTTAGACGTGTATTTTTGCAGATCATGGTTAAACAATGAGGCGGTAAACAAACACAACAACTCGGGAGAGGTGGTGCCTCCCGAGAGGGTAAGGGCAAGAGAATAGCTAAACTCACTCCCCAGGCTCGGGCAAACATTAAAAAGACCCGGAAACTGATACGAGCTGCTGATAGGGCTGCCTCTCATTCTTCGTATATAACCGACCCCCTCCACATAGTTGATACTCCTCCACCATCACCCTCAACCAAAAGACCAATGAATGTAGTCTCAGATTCGTCTGGATGGTGGCTGTTTAAAGCATATGAGAGGAAGCAAGAACCAGTTCCTTTCACTTGAGGACCTCAAAGGAGGTAATGTCTCCTTTAGAAATGGGAAAAAAAGTGAGATCATTGGGGTAGTATAGATAGGTAAGACTGATTCTCACTCTATTGAGAACGTCTACTTGATATATGGCCTAAAGTACAGTCTAATCAGTATATCACAATTATGTGATAGAGGTAACTTGGTAGTAATCACCTTTACCAAATATTTTGTGATTAATCTTACCATTGACAAGATTTTTTTGCAGGGAAAAAGAGTAAACAATACATACATTGTAGATTTGTCCACACTTTCAGAAAATGAACTCACTTGCATTAGTGTTTTGGACAATGATCCCCTCATTTGGCACAAGAGACTTGGACATGCAAGTCTGAGTCAACTCAACAAATTAGTCTCCAAGGATCTGGTGATAGGGCTTGTGAGCACGGGATTTTTACCCTAAGCAAATTATTCCAAAAATATCAAAACAAAATGATTTTACAATTTTAAGAAGTATATTGCATCCTTTTATTAATTAATCACATAATAACTCATAATTAAAACATAAAAATATATATGCTTTAAGATTCGCATTTTTACATTTTTAGTAGTATTAACGTATTTTCAAAAAAATATAGAGGAAAATCATAAAAATTTTGTTCATTTTATTTTTGAACGCTTTAATTAAAAATTACTCCAAATGGCTAGTAAAATAATTTTGTGAAGTTTAATTAGAACAATTTTGAATTTTTAAATTTTAATCTCAATTTCATAAATCAAAAATACAAATACATATATTACATATATATATACATATTTTGGCCAAAATACCCAACCAAAATACCCAACCCAAGTATCCAACCCAAAATAAACACCGAACCCAACCCATTTGTTAACCGTAAAAAAATAAAAAAAGGGAAAAGAAATTCGGACCCCCCCCCCCCATAAAGAGACACGGAATTTCCGTGTCTCTATACAAACTTTTTATCTGCCCTATACAACCCTATATACACTCATTTATACAGATCGATATAGGGGATCTCTATCATTCTAGAGAGGCGGAGAAAACACAGAGAGAAAACAAAGAGGCGGCGATACAACACAGAAGAAAAAATAGCGATTTACACAAGAAAGCACAGAGGAAAATCAGGCGATACA
>MU740157.1:45463-64021 GCA_026770625.1 Nicotiana glauca
AAAAATAATAATGGGGTACATCAATTCAGTAATAATTCCTACCAAGCATGTAAATTAAGCCGGTAATTTTGCCATATTCCGGTGACGAAGAATACGACTCAATCTGCTACTACTATTTCAGTGGTCTAGTAAATTCGTTGTAAAGTTTCAGTGGTCATCCTTAATCTGCTACTACCATTTCTTTACAACGATTAAGGGCAAATGCAGTTAATAGAAATTATTTCATAAAAGTAAATGGAATGTGGCCCTAAAATTGCACGTAATAAAAGGAAGTACGTCCAACAGTGGCAATGATATTATGATTAAGAAGTTCGTTCTGGAACACACATAGTTCCTGCTTTAATATAATACAATTTAGTTGACTCATTTTAAAAAACAATGCTAGTTTCTTTTAATATAATATTAAGTGATGTATGAACAAGCATTAACGAAGTCTAATTCCAGCATTTGAGCAAAGTGGCTCGCTATAAGGGGAAGGTCTCACAATTCTAGAACCTATACTTGTTTACCCACACAATAATACTGTTAAATTTGTTACGTAATGTATAGACAAGCAAACTGATTTAACCCAAAAATAATTAAAAAAATAAGATTAAAAATAAGACTTAGCTGTTGAAATTGAAAAAGACGATAAACCTCGCTCCGAGCGCAATGTCTCCAAGGACAACAATGAAAGCAATACAAAAAAGCAAACAAAGTTGTTTAATTGAGAGCAAAATAGAATACAACATATGTTTTGCCAAGATTTTTCGTGCTATACCTAGGGAAATAAGATCCTAGGATTAAGCCCCACCTAACTGATAATAAAAGAGTCATTGATGAATATGTAACGACAGGCGATGAATGCAAACATTCTCTGCAACAATTGCTAATTTAATATTAAAGATTATTCTCCATTGAATGTTATTTGATGACAAATATTCGATCTGTTCCTGTTGACCACGCCTCCTTCGGGATTTACCTGATAAAAACTGCAGTTGTTGTTCACAGTACTGGCCGCTACTTGACTTACCTTTTACCTGTTTTCGGTTCTACGTGTCATGCCATCATTCGACCATTTATTATAAACCAATTTTACCCTAGACAATACTTAATTAGGAAATCGATTTAGGGTCTGTCTGGAAAGCCGCTGGGTAATTGAAATAGGTATAATTACTAGGCTAGTAATTATACAGTCTTGTAATTACACAGTATCATAATTACGATGACATGTTTATTTATCATAATATAATTACAACGTAATTACAAGTGTATTGTTTGGTTGCACAAGTATAATTACACAGTTAGATTAAATTTTGAAAGAAGTAATTATCAAAACTTAAAATTTAATATAAATTTGGTACTAGATTAGATTTGGTATTTAAGATGCATATATTTTCTTGGATATAAATTAATTAGTAATTATATATATTTATAACTAATATTGTAAAAATAATTGGTATATATTTTTTAAATTAATAATATTTAGTTAAATAAATTATAAAACTAAAAATATATATCTTATAAGAACATTATGAAATGCAAGTTTAATAAAATAAATTAATATTTTTAAATATAACACCGTAATATTATTTAAAATATTTGGCAAAACTAATTTATCAATTCTAACTAAAAAATGAACAACATGCAATGTGAAATAACAAACCAATACTATTTAAACAAGTAAAGTGGAACCATAAATATAACACAATTTTAAAATTCAAAAAAAAAATAGTATAACATATGTCAAATTCCAACATAATAAAAAGAAGTTCCAATATAACTTATAATTAGAAAATATAATAAGTTTATAACCTCATTCAACAACGATATGACATCACTCATTATATGTCAAGTTTGTTAATGACTCATTATTTCTAATATTATGAGGTGTAGCTTCAAAAACTAGAATAATAACGCAATTACGCAAAATAAAAAATAAAATATACGATCAATTACAAGAAATCACAATAAATAAAGGTAGAGTAACAAAATATAAACAATGTACAAAGAAAATATATTTAAAAATTTAAAAAAAGTTAAAATTTAAATTAAAATAATGGAAATAAAAAGTTAGAAAGAAAAAAAAATAAAAAATAAAAAGTAGCCTTGTAATTACACAGTAATTCTTACCTCCCATTGAGAATTGGGGGGAGAGGGAGGGAAGGGTGTAATTACACCTCTCCAATTACAATTACACCCAATTCCAGGATGACCAAGTAATTACTTGGCCAAACAAACATGCTAAATCGCATAATTACAACCAATTACACCCAAATTCAACTCCTAGGTGACTTTCCAAACAGGCTCTTAGTGAGGATTATTTTGGAAGACTTAATTAATTGCTTAGAACTATCATAGTAAATTACTCTTATTTATATCACTATCTATTGTATTTATAACAAAACAAAGTACTGCTCTTTTTTTTCTTCTAAAAGACTAATTTGACCCGTCTTTCAGGCTCAATGTAGTGCCATTTTTTGTTATAAGGGAAGTACCGGTACATTTTATAGTTTTTTTTGGTGCAAAAGATAATATTCATTAATTAAACTTATGCGTACAAAGCGATTGGTGAATAGGTAGCACCCTATTTAAGAGAAAATTACCATGTATAGCTCTTCAAAATTTTAATAGCTCATGATTTCCCCCTTGGATCCGAAATATCCCTCCGGCCCAAACTTATTACATCTACTGTCCCATAATCCATAAACCACCCACGTCTTTTAACTTGCTCCGTTATTTTCTTATTACACTCGGCTCTCTCAAAACACCTTTCTTTTCAAACACAACTTCTGTATTTTTACTCTTGGTTACAATGTAAGTCAAAATTTCAGTAGGTTTTTCGATTTTTGTTCATAGTTGACTCTAGGTTTTCCGATTTTTGTTCATAGTTGTCTCTAAAATGGGGGAAAAGAAGTCTTTGAAGAAAAAAAAGAAGATGAAGGCATCTCCAAATTCTCTGAAATTAGCCGGTAAATTAGTGAAATATAACCCTAATTTCATTAGGAATGATGATGATGATTTTGAAGATTTACCAGAATTTGGGTGCGATTTGGGGCATGCAACCCCTAAATCTGTTGAAGCAATAAAAAATACCCCTATTGAAGAAAAGAAAAATACCCATGTTGATAGAAGGACTCGTTCTCATAGCATAACTCCCAGCGATAGAGTTACGAGGTCACAAACTGCTCAGTGTTTAGTTGTTAAAAAAAGCACAAGTTCAAAAAGAAAGATTAAAATAGTGGGAAAGGATATTGTGAAGGATAAGTGTAAAGGTTCTAAAAGGAAAGCTAAAAGGGATGGGGATGATGTTCCATCAAAAAAGAGAAAAGTTCATATTGATCAAAAATGTTCTAGCTCATCTGAATTGAAGGTATTTTCTAATGATATAACTTTGACTTGTGTGTGCTTAGTTTATTTTAGTATGTGAAAAAATTATCCAATATAGCAGTTATGTTCTAGATTCGTATATAAAATGTATCACTCTTTTTCATATTGTATATAATTTGTATGAAGTTAATAAGTAATGTGCAACTTTTGTATATAAAGTGTATCATCTATCCACATACAGTATAAGTAATGTTTAAAGTGTGTGTTTGTGATTGTTATGAAGCTTATATATATATATTTATATTTTTGTGTTGTTTGCAGCTTTGGGATTACTATGTTCCTTTGGATGATCATTATAGTACTTGTATCAGTGTGCATACAAACTGCAGTATGGTGAAATATTTGAAAGATAATTTAGACGATCAACAGATTGAGATGTTTAGAAGAACATGTGTTTGGTTATTTTTGTGTACTTGCCTAAATTTTTTATACAAAACCAACTTATCCATTCACTATTTCTTAGGGAAGTAGTGTCACCTAAAGATAATGAGTTATGGATTAAAGTGAATAACACCAAGTTGCGCTTTGGACTGGCAGAGTTTTGTATTATTACATGTTTAAAGTATAATGGTGATCTCAATAAGGATTATTAATCTGTCCAGTCGAGTCGGTTGATGGAATTATACTTTCCAAGCATGTCAAAAGTGTCTAAAAAATTGTTAACTAGTTGTTTCTTAAAAAGGATGTGAAAATCTGATGAGGATGCATTACAGATTGCAGTATTGTATTACATTCACAGTTTCCTATTTTCTATTACGAATGATGATTTGATAATGAAGAATGATTTTCTGTTGGTTGAATCTTGTGGATTTAAGACTTTCCCTTGGGGAAAAGTGGGTTTTAATGCTATGTTGGAGTCAATGAAGGATAAGGTTCGTAGCAAGAGAGAGATGTACCGATATGGTGGTTTGCCTTTGGCATTTTGGTGTTAGTTTTATGAATGCTGCCCCTATACTCGAAAAAATCTCGTTTACTGGATTGGAGATCTTATGTCACGCTTACTAAACTAGACTGTAAAGAAGAAGATGATATTCAAGAGGTTGAGGAAAGAATTTTTTCTTTTAAATTAGGAGCAGGTAAGAAATATTTTTGTTTAGTTTACAATATTTTGTAACAATACACATGAATCTACTTTTGATACATAAATTATATATTTCTGATACATAATATCAATTAACTGTATGTTGTGTAGTTTCTACAAGTAATATATTGGTTGTCTTTTATTTATCTTTTTAAATTTCATGATTGCTAAGTTTTTATTTATTTATTCATAGTTAGTGTTTGGTAACCTTGCCCCAACAAATGTTGAACAAACAAGGCTTGAATTGCATGATTTTATCCCCGATGTGTGAAGATAAAAAAACGAAATGCATATCGAATTTGAAGTCGTGGCTGAAGTTAATCAAAGAGATGATGTTGATGATTCCAATACTCGACCTAAAAAAATGCTAAGAAGCACTCCAAAAATAAGCTGGAATCACAATCTATCAACAATAAGAATCTAGATCCAAAGTCCAGTAACTTGAGTTTAAGCGAGAAAAAGCTGAAACTTCTAAGAAGTGAAATCAACATGGTACAATTCTATTTTGTCTTGATCAGTTCTAACAACTTAATTGATATTCAGTTTCTCTTTTTCTTTAATAGATAACTGACAAGGTTTCATCTTTGGAGAAGTTAATGATTTCCTCATTTGAAAAGGTTTTAAAGCTCTAGGTGAACACGATACTTCAAAAGTATTCTCATGACTATGCTTATTTGTTATTTTTACCTGTTACTATAATTTTATAACTTTTTATATATTTTTTTTGAATAGGGTAATAGAAAATATGACGACCATCATGATAGTCATGGCCATCATGATACTGGTGATATTCATAAAGATTATTTAGGCGATAAGGAAGTTGCAGAGAATAATTTTGGTAGTGAGGAGGTTATGGAAAAAAATATTGGCAGTGAGGAAGTTGTAAAGAAAAATATTGACAATGAGGCAAGTCTAGAGCAAACTGTTGATATTATGGAGGCTGTGGTGAAGGTATCTATAGAAGATGGTAAAAGTAGTAAAGGAGTTGGTGATGAAGAAGCCTGGATTGAGGATGCTGAGCCTAAAATCACTGCAATCACCCCGAAGTTTTGTGACAAAAATACTGCTAATATGGGGAGTTCGGTGAATAATTCTATACCAGTTGGTGAAAATAATTGTGAGGAAGTTGGTGAGGACAATAGCTGGAGTAGTGATGTTGAGGCTCAAATAACTGCAATCACCCAAAAGTATTTCAATCAAAATATTGTACATGGTGATTGTTTACGAGTGGAGAAAAATATTGCTACTATGCAAGAAGATCGTATAGTTGTTGTTGATCATGACACACCTGAAATAAACCTAGAGAAAAGAAACCAATAGGGGTCATGAAGTCACTATTCATGAACACATTTGACTCTGATGGCACCATCCAAGTTGTTCAAAATAAGCCAACTAAGTCAAAGAAGCCTATCTTGGCTATAAAGTATCATTTTTAAGGAAATGTTGACAATCCTATTGATTTCAGACTACTGTATAAGTGGAACACTTTCATCCATAGAGGCTTAAGGACTAATGTGCCGTACATTTTATGTTTCAATTTTTTCTTTTTTCTTTTTTCTTTTTTCATTTTTTTTTGTTGTTTATTTTCATATTTCGTGTTATGAACCATATCTTTTTATCATGATTTATTAGGGACGGTTTTTATACAGAGGCTAGCAATAAGCTAAAGAAAATCTTTGAATTTGGAGTTGATGATATTGGAGAAAAAAATGGTTCTTCATTTTTGCATATCCCGGCCTAACCTTGTGTGATTCAGTAAGTCAACGCTTTTACTGTAAAATGTAAAGTGGTGATATATATTTTAGTTTTCTCATACTGTAATTTTCTGACTATGTGCGTATATTCTTTATATTTTAGCATATTGATGTTATTTTTTACTATTTGAGAAAGAAAGAGAAGTACGGTGTTGATGTTCCAATAAGATTTACAACTATTGACTGTTGGTTTAACTACTTGATTTGAAATTTGTACAAGAAGTTTTTGGATAAAAACAGAGACATGAATTTGATTACTGAAATAGATCCAACTGCTGAGTATATACTTGGGTATTTTTTAAAGATGTATTGTTACTTGGTCTACCGTTGATGAAGTCTTTTTTCCTATAAATCTGTCTGATAAGTGGCACTAGATATTGGCGAGATGGTCATTCAAATATCTGAACATTTATGTATACTGTTCCATGAGTGGCGCGTGGCTAAATAGTGCAGTTCGGAGATCAGTTGAGCTATACTCAATGTTTCTCCCATATTTCCTTCATCGTATTGGTTATTGAGACACAAAAAAAAATTCTATGGGAATCCTCGTGTAACGATCCGGCCGGTTATTTTTGAAATTTATGCCCCGATCCCCTATTAACTGCTTCTCCCAACTTTATTTATGCAATTTTGGTGTGTCGGGATGTTCATTTTTGAGATTCGGAGAGTTTTGGGATACCTAGTCCCTAAATGAGAGCTTAAGTATTGGAAAATTGACCGTAGTCAGAACATTATGAAAACGGCCTCGGAATGGAAATCTAATGGTTTCATTAGCTCTGTTAGGTGATTTCGGGTTTAGGAGCATGGTCGGATTGTGTTTTGGAAGTCCGTAGCTAATTTAGGCTTGAAATGCCAAAAGTTGAATTTTGGAAGTTTCTAGTTCGATAGCAAGATTTTGATCTGAGGGCCGAAATAAAATTCTGGAAGTTGGAGTAGCTCCATAGTATTGAATGTGACGTGTGTGTAAAAGTTCAAGTCATTCGGGCGAGGTTTGATAGATTTTTGAATGAAAGCGTATTTTTAAAGTTTTTGAAACTCTTAGGCTTGAATTCGATGAAAAATAAGTGTGTTGATGTTGTTTGAAGTATTTTGAAGATTGATACAAGTTTGAATGATTTTTTAGTATTGGTTGGCATGCTTGGTTGAGGTCCTGGGGACCTCGGGTGTGTTTCGGAAGATTAACGGATCAATTCAGACTTGAAGAAAGCTGCTGCAATTTTCATCTTTTGCATTTTTCACTTCTGTGGTGAACAAGTACCGCACCTGCGGTGAATAGTAACCACACCTACGGTGAACAGTGATCGCATCTGCGATGAACAGTGAACAAGTATCGCACCTGCGGTGAATAGTAACCACACCTACGGTGAACAGTGATCGCATCTGCGATGAATAGTGACCGCATCTGCGATGAACAGTGAACGCATCTGCGGTGAACAGCACCGCATTTGCGGTGAATAGCACCGCACCTACGGTGAACAGTAACCGCAGGTGCAAAAATTGCTGGACAGATTATTTCAACTTCTGAAAATGGGATGGCCATTTTCCATTTTTGGCGATCTGGAGCTCGGGTGAGGCTATTTTTCAAGAGATTTTCGAAGGGAACAACATGGTAAGTGTTTTTAACTTAATTTTGGTTAGATTACTCGAATTTATTACTAGTTTTGGCATTTAATCCGTGAACTTTGTTGAAAAGGTTTAGAAAACCCTCTCGGATAGAATCAGGAATTTGAGAGTCGAAATGTTATGGGATTTGGACAATTAATGTTTGGTTAGACTCGTGAGAGTGTGAGGTTTTTGAAAATATAAATTTTATCCGATTCGAGACGTGGGCCTGAGGGGTGTTTTGGTCATTTTATATAATTTTGCATATTAGCTTAGAATTTAATTGTAGATTCAGCTTCTTGAAGTATTATTTACATTATGAATGGAATTGAATAGATTTGGGCCATTTGGAGTCGGATACTCGTGGCAAGAACGTGATTTCTAGTTGATTTTGAGCCGGTCCGCGGTAAGTGGATTGTCTAACCTTGTGTGGGGGACCTTCCCCTTAGGATGGGTATATTTGGTAACTAAATTACCTTGTGCGTGAGATGACGAGCGCATACTTTTGCAAATTGTTGGAAATCTGGCTTTTCGTAAAGTATTCTTTAGCATGTTTCTTTTCCTGCCTTCATTACTTGCACTGTTAAGCCTGTTGTTAGCTTAAGAAAGCATGTCTAAGTGATTTAATTATTTTAATAGTTCAACCTGTTTACCTAAACTCTGTGCAACATGCTAGGCTAGAATTATTGTTGCCTTAATATGAAATTTCCCCCTTCTCTGAATATTTTCTTGCCGCCACTGTGTAATTACATTGAGACTACGGATGTGGGATTCCGGTAGTTCCCCTTTATCTATTTACTTTGGGACTGCGGGTTAGATTTCCAATAGATCTCCCTGCACATTTACTTTGGGATTGCGGTTTAGATTCCTGATAGATCCCCTTGCACATTTGCTTAGGGACTGCGGGTTAGATTCCCGATAGATCCCCCTGCACATTTACTTTGGGATTGCGGGTTAGATTCCCGATAGATCCCTTGCACATTTACTATGGGATTTCGGGTTAGATTCCCGATAGATCCCCCTGCATATTTATATTTGGAGACTACGAATCGAGATTTTCGGTAGATCCCCCACGCATATATAGTTAGACTACGGGACGGGATCCCGGGAGATCCTTTGGACAGATATATGATGGACTACGGGATGGTATCTCAGGGGATCTACAGGATAGTTGTGATTGGAACCACAGGACGGTATCCTGGAAGGTGCCCCGGTTGTTATCTCTGTGTTGATCTGTATTTCTATCTGTGGTTTGTTTGTCTCTTTTCTAGTGGTTGTTGTTCTTCAATTCTATAATATTTCTTACTGTTGCACTTACTTATACTATTTTATCTCACACTGTAAATCCTTATATTTTATTTAACCTCAGTAGGACCCTGACCTTCCTCGTCACTACCGACCGAGGTTAGGCTTGAAAATTACTGAGTACTGTTGTGGTGTACTTATGCCTCTTCTGCGCGTGTTTTTCATATGCAGACCCAGGTACCTCTTCTCAGGCTTGTTATCCTTGAGGGAGGAGACTACTTAGAGACTTCAAGGTACATCTGCCGCGTCCGTAGACCGAGGAGTCCCTTTCCATTCATGTTTTTTGTATTTTAGCCATTATGTACTTTCTGTTCTTATTAGGCAACTTACGGAGTTAGAGCTATGTAGTATTTCTCTATCTTAGATTGTGATTCGTGGGTTTCGGGTCTTGAATTTAGATATTGGTTTTGAGTTTACATATGGTGTGTGTCGAGTGATCGTTTAAACACTATTAGTGCTTTATTTCTATTTTTAAATTGTTTTACTTCCGCAAGTTTGGTTATTTTTTTGCAAATGTAGGCTTACCTAGTCATAGAGACTAGGTGCCGTCACGAGAGTTCACGGAGGGCGAACTGGGTTATGACAAGTTGGTATCAGAGCTCTAGGTTCATAAGAGTCATGAATCACAAGCCGATTTATTAGAGTCTCGACGATCGGTAGGGATACATCTGTACTTATCTACGAGAGGCTATGTAACCGTTAGGAAAAATCCACTTCATTTGATTACCTGACGTGCGAGCTTCTAAACCTTTATCTTCCATTCTCTCACAGATGGTGAGAACACATGCTATTAGAGATGATCAGACACCGCGCCCCTCGCGAGAGCCGTTTGAGGTCGGGGCTGGGGTAGAGGCCGAGGACGCGCACGTGGTGCAGCCAGAGCATCTGCGCGAGCTACCACCGAGTTACCACCAACAGTTCCAGCCGAAGTCCAGGCACCTGACACACCTACTACTGCTACTATTACTCCAGCTCTTCAAGAGACATTAGCACAGTTCCTAAGCTTGATTGTAATGTTAGTTCAGGCGGGATTGATTCAGGTTATACCAGCTACTTCCCAGATTGGGGGAGGGACCCAGATTCCCGCCGCCCCCACTCCAGAGCAGCGCGTTCCCATTGGTCAGCTTCCAGGTGTCATGGTGACATAACCTCTGGTCCCAGTTCAGCGGGTGGTGAGTATCGCTCATCGAGTAAAGGACGGTGGGTCTAGGAGAGAGAGGACAGATGGGGTCTGGAGAGAGAGTGTAGGGAAGTAAGAAGATCTCGTAGATTGGAGAGACCCACTGGTCCTTATTTTGGGGGAAGAGTACGGCATGGTATTGGTTTTGTGGGTCAGCCAGCTCAGTTTGCATCTGAGATTTCACACAGTATTTCAGGTGTTCAAGGGTCTTGGAGTACCCGTACCGCACAGTTTCCACTGCCACATTAGCCATGAGGTTGCTTTGAGTGTGGTGACATACGCCATGTGTTGAGGTATTGCCCTAGACTTGGGATGAGTGCACCTATGCAGACTTCTCAGCCACGGCGTGCCCCGCAGAGTTCTCAGGCTACGGTTACATCCCTAGTTGCTACCCCACCTGCTCAGCTAGCTAGGGGGAAGGCCAGGCCAGATACTACACCCTTCCTTCTTGTACCGAAGATGATGCCTCTAATTTTATCATCAAAGGTATTGTCATGGTTTGTCATAGAGATGCATCGGTTCTATTCGATCTAGGCTCCACTTACTCTTATATGTCTTCTTATTTTTCTTCGTATTTGGGTATACCTCGAGATTCTTTGAGTTCCCCTATTTATGTTTCTACTTCTGCGGGAGATTTCCTTATTGTGGACCATATTAATCGGTCGTGTTTGGTTACTCTCCGTAGTTTTGAGACCAGAGCCAATTAGTTGTCACCCAGCATGGTTGATTTCGATATTATCTTGGGCATGGACTAGTTTTATTCCCATTATGCTATTCTTGATTGTCACGCCAAAACTATAATGCTGGCTATGCCAGGTGTACCGCATGTTGAGTGGAGGAGTGATTTATATCACACTCCCAATAGAGTTATTTCTTCCCTTAAGGGTCAACGTATGGTTGAGAAGGGGTGTGATGCATATTTATACTATGTGAGAGATGTCAGTATTGATACCCCTTCTGTTGATTTAGTCCCAGTAGTATGGGATTTCCCTGATGTGTTTCCAGCTGATCTTCCGGGCATGCCAACCGATAGGGACATTGATTTTGGCATTGATCTGTTGTCGGGCACTCAGCCTATTTCTATCCCTCCGTATCGTATGGCCCTTCTTGAGTTGAAGGAGATGAAGGAGCAATTGCAGGAATTACTTGATAAGGGTTTTATTCGGCCTAGTGTATCGCCTTGGGGTGCTCGTATGTTATTTATGAAGAAGAAGGATGGTTCTATGCGCATGTGTATTGATTGTCACCATTTGAACAAGGTTACAGTGAAGAACCATTATCCTTTGCCTCGTATTGATAATCTGTTTGACCAGCTTCAGGGTGCACATGTGTTTTCTAAGATCGATTTGTGCTCAGGTTACCATCAGTTGAAGATTCGGGAGCCAGATATCCCGAAGACTACCTTCAGGATCGGTATGTTCATTACGAGTTCCTTGTTATGTCATTTGGGCTGATCAATGCCCCGACAGCTTTTATGCATTTGATGCACAATGTATTCCGTCCATATCTTGACTCTTTTGTCATTGTCTTTATTGATGATATTCTGGTATATTCCCAGTGTCGGGAAGATCATGAGCAGCACCTAAGGACAGTGCTTCAGACTCTAAGAGAAAAGAGATTATATGCAAAGTTTTCAAAATGTGAGTTTTGGTTGGATTCCGTGGCATTCTTGGGCCACGTGGTATCGAGTGAGGGTATTCGAGTGGATCCGAAGAAGGTAGAGGCAGTGCAGAGTTGGCCCAAACCATCCTCAACTAAAGAGATTCATAGTTTCCTTGACTCGGCGGGCTACTACGGTAGTTTTGTGGAGGGATTTTCATCGATTGCAGCCCCAATGACTAGATTGACCCAAAAGGGTGCTCCATTTCAATGGAAAGAGGAGTGTGAGGCGAGCTTTCAGAAGCTCAAGATAGCTTTGACTACATCCCCGATTTTGATATTTCCTACAGGTTTAGGCCTTGTTTAGATTAATAACAGCGAGAGTAATCTGAACCTTCATTTAGATTAAGTTTAACGTCTTGACCCTGTTTAATTAGTTATTGTCCTTTGATGGGTTTAAGGTGTGCTATCAATGTTGATCTTTGGTCTTCGCATGTTATAGCTAGACATTAGAATAAATATTCATAGAAAAGCCTTTAGGGCCATTTAAAACACAATTGTGATTGTGTATACGTCCGTGTAACATAAATACGATTTTAAAAATAAAACCGGAGTATGCGTTCGCGCAACTTTGACCAAACTCTCTTAATAATAATAAAGCATTATTAATTGTGGACACATTCGCGTGACACTATTTTGACGCGCCGAACAAATGGGTATACGTACGCGTAACCTGTTTCAAGATAATTTTCTAATTAAAAGCATAAAATGCACATAGGTTCTAAATCAGTAATTAAATAATGAATAAGCCAAGTATTATCAAAGCGACCATGCTAGAACCATGGAACTCGTGAGTGCCTAACACCTTCTCCCGGGTGAACAAAATTCCTTACACGGATTTCTGTGTTCGCAGACTGTATAATAGAGTCAATCTTTCCTCGATTCGGGATTTGAACCGGTGACTTGGGACACCATAAATCTCCCAAGTGGCGACTCTGAATTTTAATAAATAATTCCGTTTCGATTGTCACTATAATTGGAAAAAACTCCCTTTATTATACCCTCTTGCCGGGGGTGTAAGTGAAAAAGGAGGTGTGACAATGTATATATAAGAAATTCCGAGGCGTACGACCCAATCCAAAATAAAAGTAAAATGTGCACTGCTGAGGGTCGAACGATGTGAACCATAGATGCATCTATTAACCTGCCGAGGCGAATGGCCCGCTCCTATGAGAGTGTGATACATAAATTCTGCTGAGGCAAACGGCCCAATCACATAAGAGTAGTAGAAGGAAAATACCCCGCTCGCGAATCAAACGTGCGATGCTGTCAAATATAAATTTAACTTTAAAATTATATCTCATTCTTGATTATTTTCAAAATAATGAAAATTTAGCTTGTAGCTTTTTAAGTAAATTACCCCACTCGTGAAACATACATGCGACGCGATTACACATAGATTTCTTAATAAAGTATTCCTCAATTCTTTTTAAATTACGAATTTCAAAGGAAAACTTTTAAGTTCCCAACTGTTCCTCAGTTTCAACTCCTTTCAAAACATTTAATAAGCTAACCCAATCTCTCTTCTTCTCAAGACAAACAATAAATATAAATTAACAATAATATCAACAAACTATGATGTAAGCCTAAACTACCCGGACATAGGCATAGCTGGTAGCTACGTACAGACACTCGTCACCTCATGCGTACGTATCCCCCACAAATAGAAGCACATAATAATATAATTCATCTATGGGGTTAATTCCCTCTTACAAGGTTAGAAAGGAGACTTACCTCGCTCCGAAATTCCATATCTGGCTTTCAAGCCCTTCCGATGACTCACACCGATGTCCAACGCTCCAAAACTAGAAAATAATGGGCTACCCAATGAAAATATACCCTAATACTCATAACAATTTAATTTATATAAATTCCAAACTCTGCTCGAAAAGTTGACAAAATCGCTCTCACATCACGTATCCGGATTTCGAAATTTTTCGAAGATAAACTTTACCCACAACCTCACGAACTCAAATATATAATTTACTCTCAATTTTATGTCCAAATTCGTGGAAAAAATCTAAAATATCAATTTCTAGGCAGAAAGTCTTCTACCCAAAACCCACAATTTCTACTAATTTTTATGTTTAAATCCTTATACAAACCATGTATTTAACTCACAACTAGTAGAAATCACTTACCTCATGATATATGATGAAACCACCCTCTTCAAAAACTCCAAAAATTGCCCAAGTCGAGTGAAAAATGGGTGAAATAAACTTAAATCCCGTTTTTAAAACATTCTGCCCAGCCCAGGTCTGCCCTTCTATGCGAATGCGGCACTGCCCTCACGTTCGCGATAGCCGAAAATCCCGCTTCAAAAATCCTCTTTTGCGAACACGAGACCCAGCTCGCGAACGTTTAGCTTCACCAGGAGACCCCTTAGCGAATGCGTGCACCCTTCGCAAACGCGAAGGCTAAAAATCCATAGGCCCCGCTTCCCTCTTTCCTTCTACGCGTTCGCGATTGGTAATTCGCGTTCACTTAGTTAACTCAGCCAACCCCTTTGCATTTGCGACCACCACTTCACATTCGTGAAGGACAAATCCAATAGCCTCCAACTTTCCTTTTCGTGAATGCGGGACTCTCATTGCATTCGCAAAGAAGGAAACCGGACACCAGATATCAGTAGCTCCAACACAGCCCGAAATAATCTGAAACCACCCCGAAACACACTTGAGGCCCCTGGGACCCCGTCCAATCACACAACCCAGTCCCATAACATAACACAGACCTGCTCGAGGCCTCAAATTACATCAAACAACATCAAAATCATGAATCGCACATCAATTCAAACTTAATGAACTTTAGAACTTCAAACTTCAATATTCGATGCCGAAACCTATCAAATCACGTTCGATTGACCTCAAATTTTGTACACAAGTCACATCGATATTACGGACCTACTCCAACTTCCAGAATCAAAATCCGACCCCGATATCAAAAAGTTCACTTCTGTTCAAATTTCTCAAAAACCTTCAAATTTCTAACTTCAGCCAAATGACTCCAAAATGTCCTACGGACCTTCGAATCCACTTCCGTACGCGTCCCCAACACCAGAATCACCATACAGAGCTATTCTCAGGCTTGAAATCCTAAATGGACGTCGATAACACTGAATACACTACATCCCAAACTTATGAAATTCTTTCAAGAATGCTAACTTCCACAATAGGTGCCGAAACGTTCCCGGGTCATCCAAAATCCGATCCGGACAAAAGCCTAAGTCTAAAATTATCATACGAACCTGTTGCCCTTTAATCCTGATTTCGAGGTCGTTTACTCGAAAATCCAATTTTAGTCAATTCTTTCAACTTAAAGCTTTCGAAATGAGAATTTTCTTTCTAAATCAACTTCGAACTTCCCGAACTTCAATCCCGACCATGCGTATAAGTCATAATACCTGAAGTAAAGCTGCTCATGGCTTCATACCGCTGAATGACACGCTAGAGCTCAAAATGACTAATCAGATCGTTACACTGAGCTTGCTTTTGGAGACTTTAAGGTACACCTGAACGCATCCGTATGCCTCGGAGTCATCTTCTGTTCAGTTTTTCCTTATTTCTTTATATTTTTCTTATATACATTGATGTATAGGATTATTCAGCAATGTGTCTAGAGCGTGTGACTTATATCTCACCAAGTTTTGGGGAATTGTACGCATTGAATTATAGTTTTTATTTATGAAATTGTTGGAGTTTTGAAATTCTAAGTTTTGTTTAATGTTTCCATATATTGTTAGGCTTACCTAGTCTTAGAGACTTGGTACCATCACGATATTTGAGGAAATTTGGGGTCGTGACAAGCATGTTATGGTATGCAACCTGATCCCATAATGAGTCAATAAAACTTGATGCGATGTGAAGCCCGATCCCATAAAAGTCACTTATGCTTCGGCTCTCAGTCCCAACTCAGTTGTCAATCTCTGCAGTCTCTCGGACTCACAAATCTCATAACAATCAGCCCAAATAATGATAACATGGTGTAACAACAAATGATAACAATGACTGAAATATGATATGCAATGAATAAATATGAATGGGCACATAATTGCAATTTAAGCAAATAACTCAACATCAGAAATATGAATGGGCACATAATTGCAACTTAAGCAAATAACTCAACATAAGAAATAACCTCGAAGGGTCCTAACAAAATAAGCACATAGCTATAACATGATTTCTAAAATGGATCACAACTCAATTACTTTAGCACATAGGAATTACACGGATAGAAATAAGACTAGATAACTACACAATACTGCAAAATTATCCACGCCCGCCACTTAGCATGTGCGTCACCCCAGCACCAACCACGTAATATGTATTTCAGGGATTCTTACCCTCAATACCAAGTTTAGAAGTGTTAATTACCTCAAACCGAGCAAATTACAACTCCAACAAGCCCTTGCCTCGCAAACGGCCTCTGAACGATTTGAATCTAGTCACAAACAACTTAATATAATTAATACAAGTTATAGGAATCGATTCCATACGATAAAGCAAAGTTATTTAACCAAATTCAAAACCTCAACCCAAAAAGTCAACCCCGGTCCTATGTAGGGGTGTGCATTCGAATTGGTTTATCGATAAATCGAATCGATTATTTGTTATCGGTTTATCAATTTATCGATTTCGATTTCTAAATTTTCCTTAACGAGTTATCGATTTCGATTTCGATTTTGTCCTCTTCGGTTATTGGTTTATCGAAAAACCGGTAAGATATACTAAATTTTTTTTTACCTGTATTCCATAATACACTTACCTTTACTCTAAGTCTCTAACCCTATTATTTCATCTACTACATTTAAGGAATGATCATATTTAAAGCTCAAATTTTAAAAAAATTAGATTCTGTAGATACCTTTTAATTTTTATAGCAAAATATCAAATTTGTTAACTCCTACCCCAAATCCACTAAATAACTATTCAGTTACACGATTTTCTTTTTCTCTCTACTTTGATACATGCCATTCTCTTCCCCCATTTCCTAAAAACACGATGCTCAATCTCAAAATTCTTCTCACCCACATCACCTACGTTCTCTCCGATCACAATTTCTCCAATTCCATCGGACGTTGCTTTCTCTTAAATTTTTCAATGTATACCAAATTTGAGCGAATTTCGGATACTACTTCCACTTCCTTCTTCTTCTCTTTTTCTTATTTCCTTTCTTCTCCATTCTTCTTTGTTTCTGTTTGAAAGCTATAGGTATTTCTTTCTTATCCGTTCTTTTTCAATTTGGATTCTGATAATGTAAATTGTGGGATTTGTTTTGAGCAACATAATATTTTTTCTAATTGGCGCGCACAACACAAGGGTTTTTGCTCGATGGCAGATTCGCCAAAAATTAGGGTTTATTCTTGAACAAAGACGATGAGTTTGGGGCTGAGCAACTTAATTTTCTGTTAATCTTTCACTGTCTTTTCAATGTATCACGTTGTATTTTCATTGTATTCATTATCTTTTTCTTTTCATTCTAATTCAATGTATCTCGTTGTATTCCATATATTTCGTTGTATTCACTGTCTTTTTTCCCATTGTATTTCAATGTATCCCGCTGTATTCTATGTATTTTATTGTATTCACTGACTAGCTATATGCCATGAATGTATTCATATATATTTTTTTTTAATATAGTTTATGTATTCAAATGTGTTATATAATTTCTTTGAAGAAAGCTATATTTTTTGGGTATTTTTCGGTTGAGAATCTTTTTTACAATGGAAATACAAATTTTGTGTGTTACAATTGAGTTTGTTGAATTATATTAGGAGTCTATTATGTTAATTGATTCAATTTTCGTTTAAAAACAGTGTAATCCCTTATTTTACGCCGTGAATACACTCGAATACATTCGAATATAATAATCTGTCCAACTGTAATCACATGTTTCACGCCATGAATACCGTCGAATACACTAGAATACAACAACTGATTAGCTGGACTTCCCTGATTCACGCCTATTTTTGCTATTGTATTCATGAATACAATAGCTTAAATACATCTAATACATTTTATAACAACAGAAAACATATCTCCAATCCGTAATATAGCAAATGATATCTATAAATAGCTAATTACTACTAAAAGATAGTAGTACTTTATGAAAATTTCTCTTAAAAAATCGACATTATCCGGAGGAATTTAATTTCTTGGAATTCGCTTAGTCCATTGTCGCCATCGACTATACTCTGTACTATTGAGAATCAAACAAGATGGTGCTCGTTCTTGCCTACAATAATTTTTATCTTTTGTTGTGTTGGTAAGTCTCAATATAGAGAAGGAACCTATTGTAAATCAACTTCGTAAATTGTATAGCAGACAAATGAAGTCAAGTGTCCATTTGTAGACATGTAATTTTTTACCCTTCCCGATATTTCACCCATCTTAGTGTTTATATATTTATTTTAGGTCTAATATAGCTATTTGGTTATTTTTAAACTTCTTTGATTTTGTTTCATCTTAAAAACTGAAAAAAAAAAATACAAAAAACATACGTTCTTTATTTTAGATTATTGATATTCTATTCAGCTAGTTTTATTTTATTTTACCAAGGATTGAAAAGAAAAGTTTCAAAAAATACACTTATATAATCTTAGTAAAAAA
>MU740158.1:0-45776 GCA_026770625.1 Nicotiana glauca
ATATATATCATCAAAACAACATAAAAATGTGATTATTTAGGGCGTGATTATAGTCAAATTCACCTATTATCACACTGTCATAGGAAATAATGTGTATATGGATAGTTAGTTTATCAAGAATTTAGTAAAATTCTAGTAATAGCCTTTTAGAAGGCATTGTAACTTTCTTGATGTTTACTCTCTTCTTCCGCATTTTGCTAAATTAATGAAGGTATGTCAACTCTTAGTTTATCTTGCTGATTGAAATTTCAGGGACGGCCAAAAGGAGTCACTCCTAAATTCGCACTACTCGTCTCAGGTGATCTAAACTGCTTGTCCAGGTATATCCTTTTGCCATTTTAATATTATTTTTTGCTTTACAAGTTGTACAACACTATGCTCAGCGCTTCGAATTTTTCTCTGAACTTTCAACAATATAGAATACCATGATTTATTTGGAGGTTCTGCTAGTTTGCTAAGAGATATTTCCAATTTCATTACAAGTCACAAATTTGAGAATGCTCAGGGCAGTACCCAAGACCTTAATGTAAATCAGTTTTGGATTAATTAAGATGCCATAAAAGATAATGCTTAAGGCAGAGATGAAGGTTTACTGGTGTCGGCAGTAGTGGTTACTGACATAATTTCATAAGTCTATCTTGTATACAAGCTCTTTAGTTGAATGATTGTCATATAAGGATATGCTTATTCCTGTTTGCTCAAAAAAAAAAGATATGAACCTTAGTTGGATTTGATAAGTACTTCACATATTATTAGAAAAAGTTGCTTTCTGTTATGAGGGTTATTAAAATGATCGTTGTCATTTTTGTTCTTTAAATTGTAGGGACAAAGGTTCGTCAAAAAGGATAATGATGTTGGCCAAGGAAGAATCCATAGACAGTTGATTTTATTTCCATGTTTATGCACAATTGAATGTATTATGGAGTGTTGTATACTTTGTAGAATAGATGGTAATGAAAAGTTCTCTGTCATTTTGTTCAATTGTATTTGGTGGTGTTTCTTATAATATATGATATGTTGTTGGGTAAAGTAGTAAAATGTAGCTGCCAATTAATTTTTTTATCAAAAAAAAAATACTTTATTGGCGACCCAAGTCGCCACAGAAAATAGATTTAAGGGGCACCATAAGGAAAAAATAAACATTTTTTGTGGCAGCTTGCTATCGCTACTGTAGGTTTTTGGTGGCGAGTTACTCACCACTAAATGTAGTTTCATGAGTGGCAACCCATTTTTGAAGAACTTTAGGAGGTCATTTTGGTGGCGGTCAAGATCGCCACTAATATATATATCCTTTTGTGGCGACCCTGAATTGTCGCTACTAATAAGTATCCGCCTCTTAGTATAGTCAACGACCGCGTAGTCGCCACGGCGTCGCCACGAATACCTATTTGTGGCGCCTTTTCTTGTTTCAGTGGCGATACATGTCGCCACCGAAAGCCCGATTTCTTGTAGTGTTTCAGGTGGTTGGATGAGTGTTAGGAGAGCTTTCAGAAGCTCAAGACTGCCTTGACCGCAGCTCCAGTTCTAATTCTACCATCATTTTCTGGTTCTTATATAGTATATTATGATGTTTCTTACGTCGGTATTGGGTGTGTTTTGATGCAGCAGGGTAGAGTGATATCTTATGCTTCGCATCAGTTGAAGCCCCATGAGAATAACTACAAATTGGTTCATGATTTGGAGTTGGCTGCCATTGTTCATGCGTTGAAGATTTGAAGGCACTATCTCTATAGTGTGTCTTGTGAGGTATTTACTGATCATCGAAGCCTCCAGCACTTGCTCAAGTAGAAGGATCTCAATTTGAGGAAGCGGAGATGGTTGGAGCTACTAAAGGACTATGATATTACTATTCTGTACCATCTGGGAAAGGCCAATGTGGTGGCCGATGCCGATGCCTTGAGTAGGAATGCAGTGAGTATGGGTAGTCTCGCATTCATTCCTGTTGGTGAGATACCTCTCGCAGTTGATGTTCAGGCCTTGGCCATTCAGTTCGTGAGATTGGATATTTTGGAGCCCAGTCGGGTTCTAGCTTGTGTGGTTTCTCGGTCTTCCTTATTTGATCGCATCAGAGAGCGCCAATATGATGATCATCATTTGCTTGTCCTCAAGGACAAGGTTCATCATGGTAACGCAAGAGATGTGACTAATAGTAATGATAGGATGTTGAGGATGTATGACCGGATATGTGTGCCCAATGTAGATAGGCTACAGGAGTTGATTCTTGAGGAGGCCCACAATTTGCAGTATTCTGTCCATCCGGGTGCTGCGAAGATGTATCAGAATTTGAGATAGCACTATTAGTGGAGGAGAATGAAGAAGAATATGGTTAGGTTTGTAGTTCGGTGTCTCAACTGCCAGCAGGTAAAATATGAGCATTAGAGATCGGGTGGATTGCTTAAGAGGATATAGATTCTAGAGTGGAAATATGAGCGAATCACCATGGTTTTCGTAGTTGGTCTCCCACGGACTTTGAGGAAGTTCGATGCTATTTGGGTGATTGTGGATCGACTGACCATGTCTGTGCACTTCATTCTAGTTGGTACTACTTATTCTTTAGAGCGGATGGCTGAGATTTACATACGAGAGATTGTTCGCCTTCATGGTGTGCTAGTTTCCATCATTTCAGATAGAGGCATGCAGTTTACATCTCAGTCTTGGAAGGCCGTGCGATGAGAGTTAGGCACTCAGGTTGAGTTGAGTACATCATTTCACCCTCAGAAGGACGGACAGTCCGAGCATACTATTCAGATATATGAGGACACGATATGCACTTGTGTCATTGATTTCGAGGGTTCACAAGACCAGTTTATGCCGCTCATGGAGTTTGCTTACAATAACAGTTATCAGTCGAGCATTCAGATGGCTCCGTACAAGGCTTTATATGGGAGACAGTGTAGATCTCCGGTGGGTTGGGTTGAGTCGGATGAGTCTAGGCTTTTGGTTATATACTTGGTTCAGGATACATTGGACAAGGTGAAATTGTTTCAGGAGCGGCTTTACACGGCGCAGTCGAGGCAGAAGAGTTATGCTGACAGGAAGGTTCGTGATGTGTCGCACATGGTTGGGGAGAAGGTTCTACTGAAGGTTTCACCCATGAAGGGTGTTATGAGATTTGGAAAGAAGGACAAGTTGAGCGTTGGTCGCGTTCGCGAAGAGATAATTTGGGAGGCAGTCATGTTAGTCTACTCGAAAGCGAGAGGTCATTCGCATTTGCGAAGAAAGAAATCTGGGCAAACGGTATCAATTTCAAAAACGAGGGTTTAAACACATTCTTCATATTTTGAGCTAGAGACCACAGAATTGGGCGATTCTAGAAGGGATTTTCGCGGGGTTGATTGGATTAAGTGATTCTTACTTGGTTTTGGCTATCCCATGATTATGTCTTTAATTTCATCATTTAATTTGTGATTCGGGGTGAAAATTGAGAAAAAAGAGGAAGAACTCTTGAGTTAGATTTTTGAGGTTTTGAATGGGATTTTGTTATCGGATTTGAGTAAATTTGGAATGGTTAGACTCGTGAGTGAATGAGATTTC
Source organism: Nicotiana glauca (assembly GCA_026770625.1). Lineage (NCBI taxonomy): Eukaryota > Viridiplantae > Streptophyta > Magnoliopsida > Solanales > Solanaceae > Nicotiana > Nicotiana glauca. The sequence continues at coordinate 3,535 of MU740158.1, forward strand.
TGGTTTTGTGACATTTGTGGATTTCGAAATGTGGGCCCGGGGGCTGGGTTCGGGCCGATTTCAGATTTTGGCCATAATTTAGTAGTTTTCGTGACGAATTGATCCCTTTAGCATATATTAATTGTATTGTATTGCTTGTGGCTAGATTCGTGATGTTTCGAGACCGATTTGAGAGGCAAAGACATTTTGGAGTAGAGTTTGGCCCGGATTGAGGTAAGTAACACTTTCAAACTTGGTTCTGAGGTTTTTTTTAGATCCACTAGGCGATGTGCCTAGGGCTAGTTTTTATATATATATAAAAATGAACAAAAACATAGTTTGTCAGGAGCTCTAACGAAATAAAATGCGTAAACTTTGAAAATTACATAGAACATATTATCAAAATTGAGTAAATTACTCAACATTGATAGCACATTGTATCTAATGCTACTAAGGAGAATAAAAACTAGCCCAATGATTAATTGTTCTGAGGGTTCAAAACCCCGAATTATGTGTTATGTTATTGGTATTGAGGTGATGCACATGCCAAGTGACGAGCGTGTGGGCGTGCGCCGTGATAATTGTGGCCTGATTGGTTCCATGGTACCGTTTAGTGGTACTATCTTGTGGATATCCATGTTTTGACCATGTGATAAAGTAATTGCGAGATAGATATCATGTTTAGGCTTTGTTGGTACTGTTGGGACCCATACAGGTCGTTTCTTGCTATCACTTTAGTGATTTTATTGATATTTCATAATTAGCCATGTACATGCATTCATATTATATCTCAGTCTCAGTTATTATTTAGTGATTCATCATATTATTATTTCGGGCTAGTTTTTATGATATTTTGAGCCCGCAAGTGGGACTGGAGAGATTGATTACTGAGTGAGGCCGAGAGCCTGATTATAAGAGACAGTTATGGGATCGGGCTGCATGCCGTAGCGGTTATACTGATGTTATGATAATGCTTGAGCTGTAGGAACCCCTCCGGAGTCTGTACACACTCCGAGTGAGCGCACATGATATTATTAAGGGATGGATCTTCCCTGGACATGGATCTTGTCCGAAGTACTTGATACATGGAGATGGATCTTCTCCATAGGGCTGGATTGGCCTTCCACGGTACTGGTGACTTATAGTCATTGATATATATATTCTGGGATGGATCTTCTCTGGGCCGAATGGGCCATATACAGTACCGAGTGGTTGAGCATTTGAGAGCGTGAGCACATGAGACTGACAGCATGGTGCATCACATACATCATGTGCATTGGCATGTAGGGATGGAAGATTTATATTCCTTACATTGTTCGGTTCTGGTCTACTTTACTGTTTGAGCTATTTATTTACATTGAAAGCGTGACTTAACTCTTCTTCCTAATTCTATATGTATTTTCAATTTTAATATCTAGACACTAGTGGACTGTATTCTGGTTTAGACGCTCATGTACTCTGTGACACCCAGGTTTTGGGATGGATTGTATCGTACTTTGGATAAATTCTCTTTACAAAAAGGCTTTTCTTTAATATTAAATGCTTCCGTCTTTATTTTAAAAGTGTTTTAGAAATATTGAATTATGGGTTGCCTAGGTCCACGATAAACAATTATGGAAAAATGCAGCAGCTTTGGAGGTGGCCTATGGCGCAAAGTTTTAGCCAATAAAAAAAGGCGAAAAAGGACTTACGTTGTTTGTTAAAAGACTCTTATAGTGTTAATATATATTTTCTCCGTTTCAAAAAGAATGAATCAATTACTGATTTAGGGGGGGAGGGTGTGGGCTAAAAAAAAGGCTTTTTTTCACTGCATATCTTCTACAAAATAGTTTTTAAATATTTTAAAGTATTAACTAATGTGATTATACTACTTTTTTTGTAGTTTTTAAGTAATCCGAAAAGATTTAAACAAGTAGAAATGGAAATAAATTTAAAAAGTAAGCAATGTATGTCAAATATATTAGTAGTATATGAAAACTTTACACTATTACTATATATAACTTCAAATTTATTTTGAAAACATACTTTTGAAGATGACTTTTTTTTTGCGAAAAGTCCCGATGACTTCCTATTGAATGTTGGATTGGGAGTCAAACCTTTAAATTTCTTCTTATACTTCTTTAATTTTTTCTTCAGGAAGAACTCTAAAGTAGTGGTAGCAATTTATAGTGTATAAAAATGTATATACAGTCAAACCTCTCTATAACAGCCTTATTTGTTTCAAATATTTTTGGTTGTCATAGAGAACATATATTATAACATAACATGAAAATTGGTTTCCAAAAAAATTTGGCATTTATAGTAAAGTGTTGTTATATAGGGATGCTATTATAGAGTGATCTCACTGTACTCCTCGTACATAGCAACAAAAGATAAAGAAAAAAGTATTTAAGATATTTATTAGAAATCAAGGAAGATATGAATATTTGATGTATTGAACTTCACATAAGGTAGTTCAGTTTGGTCATGTACTTGTTATGCAAAATTTATATATTTATACACGGATTGTCTATACGCCAGATAATAATGTAGGTAAATTATTATATAGTATATTTAGGTACCATTATACACGGTGAGTATATGCTGAAATTTTTATGCGCTAAATAATAATTTATTTACTTTAAGAGAGCATTAAGTTATCCGAGTATTTAGTTTAATACCACAAACCATATGCACTGAATTAGTTATGTGACAATTATTATTTTTAAACTGCTAATCAAATGCTATAGAAGTGAAAGAATTTACAGTGTTCAGTTGACACCTTATGAGTTGATTTATATCGACTTATGCACTGAAACCATGAAAATCTACGAAGATTCAAGAAGGGATTTCATTAAAAAAAAATGAAAGAATAGATAGAAAGGAGAGAGAACTTAAGAGAATCTCTATTGCAGATAAAAATTAAAGCTAACCTAATATGAGTATTATGTTTTACGATATTACCAAGAGAAATAAAAATAGGAAAATGTAAAACGGGGCCAGCTAAAATAATTGGGTCTTTATAAGTAATAGCAAAAACTTTGTACGGTGTGTCCCCCAAAGGGACTAATCTTGGTAGAATGTTTCTGTTTTGACTAGTCTTATTAAAATGTTCTGCTTTTAATTTGAACATTGCGGTTCTTCAATTTTTAAACCTTAAAATTCTTGTTTGGTATTGAAAAATAGAAGTTAATAATCGATTATTAGTTCAAACACAAATTTTGACAATTTACTGTGAAAATCTCAAAATTCATTTTTGGACGACCTTAGAAAGTGTTGAAGAAAATAACACAATTTTTGAGATCATTTGGAGCAAATTTAGAGTAGTTTGATCGAAATTAAAGTAGCAAATTCGAAGAACACTTAGTTAAAACTTAAAACTACCCCAAGAAAGTATGTCTATCGGATAGGCTGGAATGAACAACTTAATAAATAGGTAGAATAAATATAGCATCAACTCTATCAACCCAATTAAGAAATTCCTAAAAAGCAAAAGTATGATAATTGAGTAAACTTCGATGAAAAACTTAACAGATAGGTAGAATAATAATAACATTAACTCAACCAATCCGATACAAAGTACAACAATCAGGTAGAGTTTGATGAACAATTTAATGTGATAGAAAAAACCCTGAAGAGCAGTGTGCGGGTTCGGGGGCCATTTCTCAAATACCACAAAACCAGCCCCTTGCAGGACCATTCCTGCCAATCTCCCAAGTAATAAGCCTATTGAAGCTTAGACGTTTTGGGCTACGCAGCAGGGGCTTCTGAATGAACCGAATCGACTCCAACAGCTTAAATTAGTGGTGGCAAAATGGTTAAAAGATAACAGTTAACCATTCATATTATCTACTTAAAAAATGGGTTGAATAATTAACTTTTTTAAAACAGATTAAATATGGATAAAAACCATATTATCCATTTACAAAATAGATAACTAATGAATAATCATGGATAACCAATTGGTCTAACTTTTACATTTGTAAAAGCCTCAAATTAGGGGTTTCTCAAGCTAGTAAGACTAAAAATTCTCCCAAAAGTGATTATATGCAAGAAATCATGGATAATATGGTTATCTATATGGTTATCCGCCGGTTACCCGTTTGTTCTCCGTATTAAATATGGATCGGATGAAATAATTAATCCATTTTTTCATTACTCATTTCCGATCCGACCCACTTCATTACTCATTTCCGATCCGACCCACCCGCATGTTTGCCACTCCTAGCTTAAACTAATGACTGCTTTACAGCGATGAAAACAAATGTATAAGTCAAAAAAAATTAGTTGTGGGAATAAAAGGTCTAAGAAACACATTTTGAGGAAGCTTACTCATTGAAAGTTGATAAAAGAGATTTAACATTTAAATCAAACTCAAAGGAAAATGATATGCACTCCTAGAAGAATCTTGATTCCATTCACTTGCTAGGATCAAAGTGCACATGAAAAAGTAGTCCGATTTAACATACGCTAAGAACTACGCATACCTAAAAACGAGTAGTTGGGATTAAAAGACCCCGTCGTACACATTACATAGATGACCGTCACTGCTAAGAGTAACTTCTCCACAACTATGGATACTGCTACCTCTCACTCTTTTACAAACTCTTTCCTAAACAGAAGGTTAGCAGCACATTAAAAACGCTTTAACCTCTCTCTAAACTCGCTCCGACATATTAGCACCGAATCTACACAAAGTCCACCTTTGGTGTGTGTGCAGTCGATTTGTGTCATGGAGAAGTTAACTTTCATGGTTTCTGTACATCCTGTGACAACAAAGTCTCCTACATGGTGGTATTTCCATTTTCCAGCTTCTTTCAAGTAACACTGCGTTGTCGCTTGCTGGTTGTCTGATGTTGAAAGCTGGAATTGTACTGGTTTTTTATCCCATCCGTGGACATGCTCAGAGTTGCAAATTCGCTTTCCAAATCTCCGAGAGGCACGCCCCACTTGCAGCCTATAGAAAATGCTATAGGACCCTACTGGGAATGGGAAATCAACCTCTCCATCGACTTCAAACCACCAAATCTGTTGGAGATATGCAACGGACTGGAATCTGCAGGCAAAAAAAGGAAAAGATCCTTCAAGTATTTTGTATTAAGATTTCCTACTTTAGCTTTTTGTTTTTGCGACAATATAGCAGTAAATTTGAAACATGAATTATGTCATACTTAAGAGCCAGACCTTTCAACAAAATACACATCATTTTTCACTTCTCTTTTGCTTGGAGGCTAGGCGAAAGATGTATTCTTGAAAATTCTACTAGTAGTAAGATGTATTCAAATGATGTGGGCTTTGTACATCTAGTGTATGAAATTTGATAATTAAAGCCCCATTTGGAGTTCTGATTCTGTGATGGAAATTCGTTTTTTATCGTCGATTGTAGTTTCCAAGGAACATAATACTACTGACCGACACGCACATTATTCTTTGAAGGGGCAGTCCGATGCACAAAGCATCGGGCGTTCACGCAGGGTCCGCGAAAGGGTCGCACCCAAGGGGGTGTAATGTAAGGAGCCTACCGTAATGCAAGGGTAAACGGCTAATTCCACGGGTCGAACCTGTGATCGACAACTTGACTGTTGCTCCAAGACTCCCCTTCCACATTCTTCTTTATTCTCTCTAATAATAATTTTCGTGGTTTACGGGGAACAGGGAGGACACTTCTATGGCATTTCCAACCTCTAAGAGACAAGGAACAATGCTATCATTAAGGTCTGGTTGTGTGTCACAAGCTTCCAATGTGACGAGGCACGAGCATACTAATGGTAAGGAAAGTTCCCAACTAGAACTACCAGATATTCATGATGACTTGCAATCACTGGAAGAGGTAGAACTCCAACTTTTCTCTTTTCAAGCAAATAAGTTGCCCTGAATTTAAGAAAGTATCAAAGCCCCTTACATAACTCAAGCAAAGATCTTCCAATCAATACTTGTACAGAAGGCCAGAGTGAGAAACTGCTAACGGAATTAAAGTATTTAAGTACAAGAAATTGCATAAAGGAATCAATATACCACTCAGGCTTCACTTTCAAAATTATAAGCAAAATGAAAAGATCCACTGCCACAGGCAACAAGGACTAAAGAAGACAAGCTAAACAACACTACTTCATAATTAAAAGATCAACAAGATAAATCATGTAAAAAAGGAACATTTTCATAGGAGGAAATGGAATTCATCAAAAATAACAAATATACATTCTGCAATATCTTGATAACAGAAGCAAAACATTTTTAATCCCTCACCTAGATTCATCTGTTTCAATACGACTCCAATATCTCCTATCATCAATGCCTGTTATCGCCAATCCATTTGCAGATATTGATAGACAAACTCTTCCTGTTCCCTTATCTAACCAAACCTTCTGCATACATCCCAATCAATAAATCCATCACAACTCATCTTTAAAACAAATTATAAATCTTTAGATTATCTACTTCTATTTCAACAATTATACAACATATTTAATCAGAAAAAAGCATATTCCCTTTGATATTTCCTTAAAAATAGACAAACTCATTTCACCCAACTCTCGTTCAATCATTTTCAACATAACTTTTGAACAATCCTACCCAAAAAAATTGCATCTTTCAAGAAGAAAAAAAATATATCTTCTCCAAGAATGAAAATGAAAAAGTGGAAATAATCAAACTTTTACGACAAATAGGGAACTCAAATACAAAAAAATTCCTAAAAATAAAGATGTAATATAAGAAGGGTAAAGATTGGACCTTTGTGCCACCATCAAAATAATTGGGTCGACAAAGCGTAGCATAAATATCCCTTTTACACAAATTGGTAGGAAAATTATCATCATGACCAAAGACTCTATGAATAAGAGAGCCATAATTCAAAGGCAACTTAGATTCCCAAACAAAATCAGCAGAAGAAGCGTCCCTAAATGCACGATTTAGCATTGAGATTTTACAGATCTCTTGTGGGTCTAAATACACCATAACTGAGGCCACACAACTCTCCGGCAAGTCTCCGAGACAGGGATTCGCCGGCGGTGGAGTGGTGGTGGATACACGTGGCATTAAAAGGAAAGATAAAGATGAACCCATTTGTGAGGCACTTAATATTGGTAATGTATTACTATTATTAGAAAGGGAAGAAATGTACGTATAAAAAGAAAGAGAGAGTGGTAAGAAGACAGTTTAGAACAGCTGGATGTCTAGTTGTGTATATATAGAGGAATGGACGCGTACGTGGTTAGGTGTACTTTTCGTTTAGTCGTCTCTTTTGTGTGTGTCGGATTCTGCGGGAATAAAAAAAGGAAAAAAATAATTTTCACATCGGCGGAAAGCTACGAAAAATCAATTAACTTTTACATATTGTAATTTCATTCTTTTCTTAATATGTACGTATTCTCTGTTTTAGTTTATTATATCAGTATTTGAATAACTTGGAAATTAAGAAGAAAAGAAAGCAAGATTCTCAACATATCAAAATATTTTTTGAAAAATTAAATTTTAAAATGTATCTATTATACTGATAAGACGGAGTAAGGATAAGGGTTTTGATGTGTTTGCACGGGAAGGAGAAGGTGTTGGATATATTATGTTGGATTAATATTAAAGAGGTTGACAAATAGGAGAATGAAATGGATAATTGACCACGAAAAAAAAGGGGATAATTCGGATAAAGCATGACGATTTTTCTTGTTCAGGCCCACGGAAATAGCAGGAAATAACATTTTTAGTTTGCATCATAAAATTGAATCAAAACACACATCCTATATATACGGTTTTGCACGCGTTTTCCCCATTTGTTTAATGAATTAGAGTGGACGAATTCTCAATTCATATAGTCTTATCAAATTGAGGATTTGTGTTTTGAAGTAAATATTCAAACTTAATACATTGTCCCTTATATATAAAAAAAAACGAGGAAAATACAGAACTGCACCCTAAAATTTTAAGGTATTTACGTTCTTTAACTTTCCGCACGTCTCCTCCTTCCTTTCCCTTCTATTCTTTTTTTAGGTGAATGTAACTAAAGTACATTAGAGGTGACGTGGTAAAGAAATTAAAGTACATTTCAACTCCCTAAGTGCAGGTGAGAAGCAAAACAAAGTTGAGAACAGACTGTAATATATACGTTTTATTTTAATTGGATATTATTAAATTGATGAATTCAGTTAACTCCTAACTCAAATTTGAGAATGAGAGATGAAGACGATAAGAGAAGAAGAATTAAAAATGGAAGCTTCATTGTTCCATTGAGAAAGTGCACTGTACACTACCTAACTAATGTCTATTTATACTAACTAATTTTTACTAATTCTAACTCAACTGTAGTTACTAGCTAACTAACTATGGTTAATAAATAACAAGCAACAACTAACTAACACTGGTTTGCCCTGTATCAGTACATTCCTCAACAACCCTCATCAAGCTAGGTCTAAGGAAAATGTTCTTTAGGCCTAGCTTGGATAAGAGATGGTCATGCTAGTTGCAGCTTAAGCCCTTCGTCAATAGATCAGCTGGTTGCTCAGCAGAAGGTAGATACACAGTGTCAACCAATCCCTGCTGTATCTTTTCACGAATGAAATGACAATCAATGTCAATGTGCTTGATGCATTCGTGGAAAACTGGGTTCACAGCAATCTGTATTGCAGATTTGCTGTCACAATAGAGTGGAATAGGCAGCGTGAGAGATATTCCCAATTCAGAGAACAGACCAACCAACCATACGATTTCTGCCACAGTCGACTTGCTCATCACTGGAGATGATGTTGTCCTTATATCAGAAACCAAAGTTGCACTTCATCAGAATTTCAAAATCAAAGACTTGGGAGAACTCAAGTATTTTTTGGGCATTGAATTTGCGAGAAGTAAGGAAGGGATCTTGTTGCATCAGAGGAAATATTCTCTTGAACTTATCTCTGATGCTGGCTTGGCAGGAGCAAAACCGGTGGGAGCACCTGTTGAGGTGAATCAGAAGTCAACCACAACTGAGTTTGATCACCAATTTGGTCTTACAAATGATGCCTTACTTGCTGATCCTGGAGCTTATCAGAGGCTGATTGGCAGGCTACTTTATCTAACAATTACTAGGCCGGATATTTCATTTGCTGTACAATGTTTTAGCCAATTCATGCACGCTCCTAAGACATCTCATCTTGAGGCTGCCTTAAGAGTAATCATATATTTGAAGAAGAATCCTGGTCTAGGAATCCTTATGTCATCTACAGGCTCTACCAAGTTGCAAGCTTATTTTGATGCAGATTGGGCCTCATGCCCAAACACGAGGAAGTCAGTGACTGGGTATATGGTCACACTTCGTGATTCTCTAATATCTTGAAAATCTAAGAAGCAGAACACTATATCTCGTAATTCAGCTGAAGCGGAGTATAGAAGTTTAGCATCGACTGTGTACCATAGGGGTGAAATCATGTATTGGTTAGAGGAGTTCCAATGGTTGACATAATGCTCCGGGAAGAAAGACAATTAAAACTCATATCCTTCTTCAGGAGGTGGAATGTCAGGGGTAGCAAAATTTCCCGCACATGACAACGACGTTGTCAATAATCCTAGAAGCCGAGTGAGCAGAAGGCCACGTAACCTATCCAATCCGACCCATTTAAGACTTTTTGAAAAGGGGACACACTTTGGTTTGGAATCATGGCAATTTAAGCTTGAACTTTAAGGAAAATCATTACTTTTGAAACCCATGAGACAAGCCCTCATAGCCCTAAAAATCATCAACAATGGCAAGAAAGTACTTAAAACCATTACGAGTTGGTATAAAACAAGGCCTCAAAATGCCCACATAGATAAGTTTGAAAGAATGAGACGTCTTAATGCATTTATTGAGGAAAAGTAACCTTGGTCATCTAGTCACATGGACAAGTAGAGCAGGTAGATGATTGTTTAGGAGAACATCTCATAAGGAGTGCAAGCAATGTCTTTTTATTTTAACAAAAGGGACATACCCCGACCCTTGAAGCCATAAGGCATAAATTAGATTCACGGGGAGAGTTACCAGATGAAATAGATAGTAAGGCAACATAACTAAGAGCACCGCTTGGAATTGACAAGCTTAAACAGAGTTACAGACACTAGAAGTCTGTAGAAAAGGGGAAATTTTCCCACTCTCAGGGCGCTTGTACAGTACATAAAAGTGAGGTTAATTATATCAGATCATATAGTTGGATAACTAGTCTAGACATTGAGATAATATCGCATTGAAGATTACGGGTAAACAACATATGATGCAAGACAAATGAAAAGAAATTGAGAGATCCTTATGGACGTAACCTTTACATTGTAACCACTAGGAATGGTGGTAATATAAAGCGATTACGAGAAGCTACATTTTTAAAGAAGATCCCTGTATGTAGTCACATGATGTATACCTCCAGAATTCAAAAATCCAATTATAATTAGCAACTCTACTTCACAAGGAAGCATTACAGCACACTTCTACACAACCAACTATTACCAGCCAAATTGGGAGGCTATAAGACTTGATTGAGAGAGAAGCTTTCGCATACGAATGTGTTACTAGGTGCATTGCTCCTTGATCAACCCAAAACCGAAAGGCGAGAGTTAGACTGATAAGCAGATTGTGGGACTAGCACATGTGTAGATAATTCATTATTGAAAGGAGATCATTCAATCTCAGCAATTGCGGCATGCTATCAACCTTTGATAAACTTGAAGTGAGGTGGGAACCCAATGAGATAGTATAAAATAATCATGGAAGGTTTGCAGATATTCATAATGAGTTCTCCATGGATTTTGACTTGATAAGTACCCAGATGCTAATGAAAGACAGAAAACAGGAGAAACCGGCGTTGTGCTACGATAATGTCCAAAGGTGCGCTTGATCTTAACGGAGAGCCTAGTAAGGGTTCTTATGATAAAGGAAGTGTTATAATGACACATAGAAGGATATGTTATCTCATGATTGTCGAACAAGTGTTGGGAAACTAGCACAATGAATTCACTAAGGAACATCAATTAACACATGTTGTGGAGGTGTAAAGAGAAAATAAACATTTGTTATAAGATGGACATGCTTCTGCTATATTAACTCCCCACTGCAATACGCGATCACGTCACGGGAAATCATAATACTAGGAACAAAGTGAGTTACTTACTGTAGGATGTCCCAAGTGGACATGAAAGTTATACTAAGACGGCGACACAAGATCTTCCTATGACGGGGATGTGAGGATCTAAATTTTCAGAGAGACTTTATGCACACGGTGACCGTTTTGATGCACTCATGTGATAGGCGTTAAGTTATGCTCTTATGTTACTAGACATTGAGAAGCTTTCATGATGATACTCGCAAGAGAGTAGAGTGATTATTCAAACTATATAAGCCATATACACAAATGAGTAAAAGAGTGACTCGAGAAGGATCTCAACACTGGGATGCCTTACATGGAACTCGACACCACATAGGTAACCTCTACGACAATGCATGCATAGGCACAAGTGGGCAGATGTCGCCCATTTAAATAAAATATTCTTTAACAAATTCATCGGATATAGTCCTTTGTTGAGAATTTAGGAAAGAAAGTGGGAAGTATTAATCCTAGAGTTATAACTCCATTCAAGGACGTATTTATAGAACTTAATTCCATAAGAGGATGTAAATAAGAGAATTTGTGATAGAGTGGATTCACGAACAATACGGCTCCTTCAAGGAGTAGGTACACACAAGTCTTTGTGACTCACATCTTATTAAGACCATGTTTATGACGACTCTTCAATATGGATGTACATATATAACAAGAGTACATTGGTTGTGCTAAGTAGTGACTTACTTGGTGACCTTAGGTTGATAGGGCAATAGCTGAATCGATGCCCCTCGACTCCACATCCCAAATGTACATTGGTACCATGTCGATATACTATATGATTTGGTGGTGCAGTGACATCAATAGGGACAAGGACACTCCCCTCTTAGCGATAGGTTCTACCAATCCCTCCACATCTCAATACATTCTCCTAACAAGTCTTTGGGCAATCCCCTCGGACTCAATGGTGGGATCACTCCCCCCTCATGGCTTCAAATTCACGGATCATGGTGTCATGATTACTCATTTTAAGAGTAAGGATTGGAGAGAAAACTAATTCCCTAACTTGAGCTCTATTGCACGATTGGAGTATCAAATAAGGGTGAAACTCCTAAATATCCGAATAGCCTCCAACTTATAGATATGGTCGACTACACACTGATAAGAAGGACTCTATTAGACACGGCTCCGAGACATCCTAGGACACTTTAGAACCTTAGGCTCTGATACCAAGTTTGTCACTCCCCAAAAATTGAGGAGCATGACCGGCGCTCAACCGGGTAAACCCGACTGAGCAAGCATGTTAGGTTTCATTCTACCTAAACTAAATCATGAATAAATAGGAGATGGAATCCATTAATCATACTTAGTAAGTATTTCATTAACAACTTCCATTTCCTTTCCATTAGCAGCTTAAAACATAATTATCAAAATATTCCAAGCTTTACAAATTTTTGCCAAACATCAATATTTCTACTTTGATTCCAATACCCGACACTACCTACAACCTTTTTACGGAGCCTCTAAACACAACTGAGAATAATATAATATAGAAATGCCGGTAACAAGGCTCTGGCTATACCTCAAATATAAAGTACATGATAAACAAATGAAACAGGACCTCGAGACAAAGAGGGGCTCACCAAGTCAGCTCAAAGGATGATGCGGCACTAGCTGCGACCAACACTGCCTGCTATAGAAACACCTACATCCATTTAAAGACGTTGCGCCCCCGGCAAAAAAGGACGTTAGTTCCATCAAATAGAACTAGTATGTATAACTAAACACCATCTAGTTAGAAAGAACTTTCATACAAGAATAAGATATCACAAGTATAACTCAAAACATTAAACGATCACCATATTATCAAATAAAAGAATCATAAAACTTTCACATCATTTTTCCATAGCTTTTAGTTTGGGGTATTTCACGCTATTCATCATTTGTTCACAATACCACCGCTATCTTGAGCGGAGTCCGATGTCGATCCGATCGGCTAGGTTTCCTCATTTAAGACATATACTTCAATCACAATCTCATTTTCCCTTTTTCTAGAATTTATTCACAATACCACCTCTATCTTAAGCGGAGTCCGATCTCGGCCCGATCGGCTAGGCTGCTTTACCAAGGCATTGTTCCCTACTCATTAATCAATTCGTTTCACATATATCGTATTATAGGCACTTGGGGCCACAACTTATCACATCATTCTTGGCACTAGGCCGCATTTTACATCGTTCTCAATTTCAATATTAGTTTTGTCATTTAGAACAATAGGTGCACACAAGAGCAATTCAAATTGTAAGCATAGATAATACTTCACGTAGATGGTGCAACAATGCAACTTCGATCTAAATTTAAGGTCTAAGCATTTAAATACACAATTCATATATTTTGCCCCTTTCAAGTTATCAAGATAGCACGTTGATCATGTTGAGACACATCTTTCACGCATATAAGGTTACAACACCATTTCATGTAAAATAACAATCAATGCAACAATTCAACTTTAACCTTACCATATTCGCACAAACACCGATGAAGCTCAATTTTTAAAAGACGGGATTTTACCCATACATACCGTGTTTAAGCTTTCCTAAAGTTACTACGACGTTCCAAAAATTCTAGCAATCCTGATCTACTTTGAGACATAACAAAATTGAACACAAATTAGGAAGGTATTCATGGTTTCAGCTCATTTTGAGCATTTTATCAAATACTAGTTGAGCATCTTGATTTCAAATCTCTTTTACAAGGTTTCCTTCATTCCCCAACCCAATCTTTACTTATTTATCAACAATCTTCCCACAAAACCTAATTTGTACATGTATGTATACATAATGCCATTACACCCAAGAATCATACCTCAATAGTCCCACCTTATACCCAAAACTTGAAATTAAAGTCTAATGTATAGAACCTTACCCCTTAGATGAAGAACTTGTGATTGAGTTCTTTGATTCTTGAAGATTGATGCAAGATTGGATGATTTGAATGTTGGTTTCCTCCTTCTCTCCCTAAAATGCTCTCACCTCTCTCTAGAATGCTCATGAAATCACCCCAAAATGAACCCCAAAGCCTATATATTAAAATGGGGTCGGGTCATGAAAATAGGAAGATTAACCCTCCGAATTCGGGTCTGCGATCGCATAATGGGTATGCGGGCCACAGACGCGTTGTAAAACTTGGTGCCCAGAACTGGGATACACTGGACAGGTCTGCGACCATTTTGTGATCGCATAACCACTTCTGCAATCGCATAATGGTCGCAGAATGGCCGCAGAATTGCATTATGCCAGCCTTTGGTAATTTTATCATAACTTTGTGTAGAGAATGTCTAAATGACGAGCGGTTTGAAGCATTGAAAACTAGACTCGAAGACCTTTCATATGATAGGTCGTTCATCACATAAAATTTAATACATATTCAGATATGCTCGTTCAAAGTGTTGACTTGTGCGAACTCATTTCGAATTTTAGCCTCTACAAAAAAATTCAATTTGGCTTAGACTTAGGCCTTTCCTTGGACCATAAATTACTTACCATAAGACTTATACACTTATTTACCAAATCAAATTGAGGCCCATCATGTTAACAAAACATAAAATATTATAATTAGTCTACCTGGCACCGCAAAGTCCTAAATTACATAGCAAAATTTTCCGGATACTTACAAAAAGGAAGATCCAAAGACATGCAATCAAAGACGAATCGGCTGTTTTATTCATAAAAAATATATATAGTGCCTTACAAAGGGCCAAAAGGGGGCCCCTACCCAACTAACTAAGTACAAAAGGACGAGTTAAAAGTACAAAGGTTTCACCAAGAATCACCCCCATCCACGCCATCATCTCTTTCTCTATTGGGTTTGGCGATGTCATCTCCACCATCATCCTCTCCATCAGAATAGTCATAATCAAAGGCAAGCCCATCCTCAGCCTCATCATCCATATCAACCTCTAGTGTCGCGGGGTCATAAACATAGGCAAGCCGAGCCTCACATTCTTTCACATGAACTTCTTCAAAAGCGGCTTTCAAAACATTCCCCGTTGCCAACAAGCCCCTTTATATATCCCGCTGAGCTTCAACATGGATCCACATCATGTACAAATGGCAAGGAACATCAGTAGAGGTGGACGCCGAAGGAGTCAAAGACAACAAATTGAGCCCTCTCAGCCTTGAGAGCAGCAATTTGATCACCTAATACCTCTCCCTTAAGCTTGCCAATTCTCTCATCAAGCCGCACCTCCCGCAGAGTAGCCGTCCCCATCTCAGTTGTGCGCTCAGATCCAAGAATGAGGATAGAATCCTCCAATGATGCAACCTTCACCAAGGCCTCTACCTGGGCCCTTTCGACTCTCTCTATCTCGGTCACCTTCCCTTCCAATTCGGTCTCCTTCTCCGCCAGCTCAATATTTAGACCGGCGACCCTAGAATCACTCTACTCAAGTTCCGCTCATTGGGCAACCACTTTCTCCTAAAGATCAGCACACTCAGTTGAAACGTCCTTACCCACCTCGAGATCTTCTTCTTTAGCCCTAAGCAGCCCTTCAAGTTTGCTGCATCTACCCATGGACCGCATCAGGTCCTCGTCCTTTCGCTCCAACACCTCCCTAAGAGACCGAGGATCGCCGTCCTCCCTAATGCATGCGTCTCGCGACACTTGTCACGATATCAGTAGTATTTTGAAACCACCTTCTGGAAGACGGCAGCTCGCTTTTCCTCGTGGTGGAGACTCTCAGTCTCCAAAATGAAAGTATGAATAAAGAAAAGGGGATGAAGAGAAGACAACAATAGTAGAAGACATGAAACGAAGAAAGCAATAAAGAACTCACCTTGAAAGCCATTTCGGCTACGCCCCGCGATAGGCCATCATCGCTGACTCTTGAAGGCCTTTATTTTCGGTAGTGGAACAAATAACGGCAAATTAAGTCACCATGCTTACTATGTCATCCAACAAATCTAAGCCTGGGGAAATCTTGATCACGTCGGAGGAACTATCTGTTTCTGCTTCCACCCGAGTGGACGCCTCTTCATAGATTTTTATGTACTCAAGGTCAATATCCGAACCAAACTCGTAGTCATCTACAACCATGCCCTTTTTCCTCTCATCCTCTGAAGAAAAGACACATGCCCATTGTGAAGTCGACACACCACTCGGAATGATTGCAGCGACCTCCGAGTTCTGCGCCCTTTTCAAAGAAGCCAACTCCAAGATCAGATAAGGCACGATGTAAATGCCCAAACCATTACCCTCATCCGGTTCGGACATCACCAATGCAAGTTCACCTCTCGAAGGTTCTCGGTCTCAGCCACTACCCTCTATCTTTTTAAAGGGGCCTCATCATCTTTGTCCTCCATTAACTCATCCACTAAATGAACTAAGGGAGCCGGGATCCTCGCCAAAAGAGAGGAAGCCGGGCGGCTAAGCCCATGTGAAATAAAAATTCACAAGACATAGGTGATCTAAGCGGGTTCACTTGCAGCTACAGCAAGAACGGGCTTGGCTGTGATACCAAACTAGCGGAAAGTTGGCGTAGGAGCCCTTGCCCTCCTTGCCTCCCTCTGACCTGCAAACTAAGAAAAGAGGTAAGAGGATAGAAATAATAGTATAAGAGCAGGCAATCGAAGCCAAAGTTAACTCACCGGCCACAGGTCTACGTTAGAACCTCTCATAGAAATGCGACCACTCGCGAATCCCCATAATATGGGGAAAAACCCTACTCACCTAGTCGCAAATATCTACAAATGGTGAAGGAGGATCTCGTTGGGCTGCAAAGAAAGAAATAGAATGATCAGATTACCCCCAAATAAAACAATGGTCATTTTAGAAGGGAAACACTTACGAGCAAAATTCCACTCCTTGGGTAATCTGCTGGGGTTCGATACCACGCGCACCGTCTTCATGAAGAAGAAATTTTCCGAAAAGCGATAATTTGTTTTGCCGTCCATCTTTACTACCGATCCCTTGGTCCCCCGATGGCACATATGAATCATTGTGCCACTATAAAAACTTGGGGCGAAGAGATGAAGTACATTACATAGAAAAATACCAGGTCTGGACGACTCCGCGTATTTGATAAGCATGAGGAAAAGATTGTATATATACCGAGAAAGATAAGCTAGGCAATTGATTGCATCCAACTCTCCACCACTAAAAAGTAGTGAGAGAGGGTCGTAATAGATTTTACCCAATTTATATGGTCGGGATCGATTCCACAGAGAGCTAGGATTGGAGTCGAGTATCAATTTAGCTTAGGATTGTGTGTGCGCTCTTAATTGATCTTTCATTCATTTTAGGTTTTTTTTCTATATAAAACTACTAATATCAAACTACTAATTAGAATTGAAACTAAATTATGCTAAGAAATAATTACTAAGAGTTGTATCTTATAGATTAAGGGGCACTAGGGTAGTGGCTTTCACCTAGGTGGCTAATTGACGGGTAATTACTTCTAAGGAACGATTGGCATGAATTGGGAAATATGCTATAACCGTTGCACGATTTTACCCACTCTCACACCTCTCGGTAGAGAGAGTGATTTTTCCTAATTGAATTTCTTAAGACCAATTGGGTAGGCAATTTTGCTTAGGCAACTAGGGTTCAAGTCGGGTAATTACTCTGTCGAGGTTTAACCCTTTAATTGGGACTATAAAATCTCTTGAGTCCATCCCAATTCTTTGTTGGGTCAATTTTGGAGATTTAGGCTCTTTTTATCAAGAAGAGCCCAAGTCAACATAGCACAATTCTATGTTTGCAACCACTATATCATAAATTAAACCATAAAATTAACTCAAATAACAAACATTCATAGCCAATCTAACCCTATATCACAACACCCATCAATTACCCACATTAGGGTTGAGCCATAACCTAGCAATTGGGTTTAGCTACTCATGCTTGAACAAGAAAATAGATAAATAGATGAAGGAGAAGACATATTAATTGAAAACTAAAGTAAAATACAAGAATCTATCGTTAAAACTAAGCTAAGATGCAAAAAATGGCTACAGGTGATGTTCTCACGAGCGTAGATGTGTTCTGGAAATAACTGATACCCTAAAAATTGAAAAAGGTTTTATTTATACTAAGCTGGAAAAATTGGACAAAAATGCCCTTGTGGGGTCAGTGCGGGATGCACAAAATGGACCGCGGTCGCACTAGGCTGTTGGACTTCAAGTTTTGGGGATATATAATGCATGCTAGCACTAACTTGATAAGTCATTTTCATTATTTTACAATCCATCGTCCGCTTCTTTGTGACCAAATCCTTCATGAACTTTGCATACCCAGCATTTGTTCAAGTTCCTCCACCAAAGGCACATTGATTGTAAGGCTTTTCATCATATCAATGAACTTCTTAAATTGATTGTCACTCTTTTTATTTGCTAACCGTTGAGGATAAGGAGGAGGTGGCCTAGGCAAAGGTGCCTTGACATTAGGCACCACCGGTTTGGTCATGTCAATCACGTGTTCCCTAGACGGGTTCACGACATCTTGAGTTTCCACCTCGGCATCATTAATGTTAATCCTCATATTCTCATTCTCAACCACGTCTTCAACTATCAAAGGTACATCATCTTCCCGCAACTCAACATCATCATTCACAACTTGCTTTTCTTTCGAGGCATTCACATCATCGCCTCTCCCGCTGCTTGTTGTAACCTCCATCACATGATTATTCCCACCCTTTGGGTTTACTACCATATCACTTGGTAGAAAACCCTTAGGGCGAGTATTCAACGATTGAGAGATTTGGCCTAATTGCACCTCTATATTCCGGATAGAGGTATTGTAGGAAGCCAAATGAGCATTGGAATCTTGGTTCTTCTTCATCATTTGTTCAAACATCATTTCTATTCTTCCCATATCATTTCCCGAAGAACTAGATCCTTGAGATTGAAACGGAGGCGGATTGTTCGGTTGTTGGTACATCGGGGGCCTTTTAAATCCTTGCCCCCGGTTGCCTTGGTTTCCATTGTTGTTCCACCCACCTTGACCATTGTTGTTCCAATTGTTGTTATTACCATTCCAATTCCCTTGGTTGCCTTGATTGTTGTTCCCCCAATTACCGCTTTGGTTGTTGTTGTTCCAATTACCACCTTGGTTGTTATTGTTGTACCAATTACCACCTTGGTTGTTATTGTTGTTCCAATTACCACTACCTTGTTGTTGATTGCCCAATTTCCTTGGGGTCACCATTGTTGGTTTGAAGAGTTGCCTCTATTGCCTTGATAGTTGTTGAAATATTGTACCTTTTCACTTTGCTCATCATAGTCATCATTTTGAAACCCATCACAATCATCATCAAATTGCTCAGAATTCCCTTGGTTTTGTTGTCTTCTTTGCCTTCTCTTGTTGGTAAGCATACTAACACCTTCCATAGCATTCATTTGGTGAGAGTTTTGGACTTGTTGCAACTGTGCCTTAGCCAATTGATTCATAGTATTCGTCAACTCCGTTATAGCTTGCCCATGGTTGTGTAACTCCTTATGAAAATGAATAACCGTAGGGTCGCCTTAAGGAACATTGGCCCTACTTTGCCGTGCCGAAGAAGTGTCGGCCATTTTATCCAATATCTCACATGCCTCAATGTAAGGAAGCTTCATAAAGTTGCCCCCGTCCAATTGGTTCACAATGCATTGATTCGTAGTGTTGATGCCCCGATAGAAGGTTTGTTGAATCGTTGCCTCGGTCATATCGTTGTTTGGGCATTCTTTCACCATTGTTCTAAACCGCTCCCAGATTTTATGCAAAGGTTCCGTGGATTCTTGCTTGAAAGCCAATATCTCATCTCGAAGTGCCGCCATATGCCTAGGTGAAAAGAACTTAGCAATATATTTATCCGCCAACTCATCCCAAGTTGTGATGGAATGATTGGGGAGTCTCTCTAACCAATCCAATGCTTTCCCCTGGAGTGAGAATGGGAAAAATCTCAACCTAAGAGCATCTTAGGACACATTCGTTTGCTTGCTCCCCCAACATGTGTCTACGAAACCCTTTCGATGCTTGTAGGCATTTTGATCGGAGGCGCCCATAAAATACCCACATTGCTCGAGCAAGGTCAACATCACATTGGTTATTTGAAAATTCACCGCCCGGATTCGGGAAGGGACAATAGCACTTACATACCCTTGATTCGGTAATACTCTGGGAGCCACTCTTGGAGGTGGCAGAGGAGGGTCTGGATTATTATCATTAGCATTGGCCTGGCGGCCTCGTCATGGTTCGGAAGGTACAAGAGGCACCTCATCCTCTCCAATTTCATCTACCTCCTCCCCCGCTATCACGTTTCCAAGAGGGTCATTAGCATTCAAAGACATTTGGTACCTGTAGTAATCACACAAACAAATTAGTAACAAAGAAGTAAAGAAGAACAAAACACAAAACTAACTAAATTGATAGCCAAAATAGTTAGCTCCCTGGCAACGACATCAAAGAGTTAATCGCAGCCAACTCTGCACTACTAAAAAGTAGTGAGAGAGGGTCGCAATAGTTTTTACCCGATTTGTGCGACGGGATCGATTCCGTAGAGAGCTAGAATTGGAGTCGAGTATCAATTTAGCTTAGGATTGTGTGTATGCTCTTAATTGATCTTCCATTCATTTTTGTATTTTTTTTCTATATAAAACTACTACTATCAAACTACTAATTTGAATTGAAACTAGATTATGCTAAGAGATAATTGCTAAGATTTGTATCTAAGGGGAACTAGGGTAGTGACTTTCACCTAGGTGGCTAATTAATGGGTAATTGCTTCTAAGACATGATTGGCATGATTGGGGAAATATGTTATAACCGTTGCACGATTTTACCCACTCTCACATCTCTCGGTAAAGAGAGTGATTTTTCCCAATTGACTTTCTCAAGACCAATTGGGTCGGCAAATTTGCTTAGGCAACTAGGGTTCAAATCAGGTAATTACTCTCTCGAGGTTTAATCCTTTAATGGGGACTTTCAAATCTCTTGAGTCCATCCCAATTCCTTGTTGTATCAATTTTGGAGACTTAGGCTCTCTTTATCAAGAAGAGCCCAAGTCAACTTAGCACAAATCAGTGTTGCAACCACTAATTCATAAATTAAACCATCCAAAAATAACAAACACCCATAGCCAATCTAACCCTATATAACAACACCCATCAATTACCCACACTAGGTTTGAGCCACAACCCTAGCTAATGGGTTTAGCTACTTATGCTTGAATAAGAAAATAGAGAAATAGATGAAGAAGAAGACATATTAATTGAACACTAAAGTAAAATACAAGAATCTATCGTTAAAACTAAGCTAAGATGCCAAAAATGGATATAGATGATGTTCTCACGAGCGCAACCGTGTTCTGGAAATAACTGATACCCTAAAAATAGAAAAAGATTTTATTTATACTAAGCTGGAAAAACTGACAAAAATGCCGCTGCGGGATCAGTGCAGGCCGCACAAAATGGACCGCGATCGTACTAGGTTGTTGGACTTGAAGTCTTGGTTCTCTAAACTCAGGCTCCGCAGACCAAGCAGAATGGACCACGGCCACGGAGGTCTCCAATGCGGTCCACACGACATGACCGTGGACCGTGCGGCTTGAACCTTGTCAATTTTACAACTCTCTGATCTTCTCTTCCACGGACCGCATGAAATGGTTGTGCGGCCGCAGAGGCTTCAGTGCGGACCGCGCAAGATCGACTGTGGCCGCACTGCCTTGAAGCTTAATTTGCCATTCTCTGAATCTCCCTAGTGCGGACCGCACAGAATGGACTGCGGTCGCAATAGGTCTGATGCCTTGAAATGTACTCTCTGAATCTCCCTAGTACGGACCACACAAAGTGTAGTACGGCTGCACTAGGACTGTTTATCCTGAGTTTACCTTGTCTTTGGTACTTGAGCAGGTTTCACTCCTTTTGAGCAGAACTTTTACATTTCGTCACTTTGTCGATCAAACCTACAATCAATCACAACCTATGAGCCTTTTGGGACTATTTTGTAAGAATTTATAATCAAAGAGTAAGCACGAAGGAGCATAAAACACGTCAAAATCCCTAGTTATCAGCAAACATGGTAAAAGCGGCAGAAATCCTCCACCAAGAAGGGAAGAGGAAGGTTTAGCCGATGATAAACGGGAACGCGTAAAATGCGTAATACCCTAGGTAGTGTGTTTGGACTACATCACTACTAGCGGGAACTATTTCAATACAGGCTGAGATTCACCACTTAGTTCTAAATGCAGTGATCGCCACCGCGTCCATCATAGAGATGACAGGTTCTGGTTCATCCTCTGGCAAGCTTTTGAAGTCTGATCTAGATTTCCCGAGCATAGGATTTTCTCGTCCACAGTGGGAAAGTTTTCATCTTCCACCATGGCCACCCCTTCCTCATGGTGAGGTGCATCCGCAACCAACATCACATGGTCAGAGGGAGCGTTGACCATTTTTCTGATTATGTGAAGAAGAAGTACAAAGATGAAGGAGGCAACAGTAGAAAAGGACACTAAAAAGAGGAAGAAAACAGAGAAGCTGAAAGTTCGAAGAAGAAAAGAAATCAGGCTTCGGGGGCTCTAAAAATACGACAATTCAAAACTGGAGTGCCTAGCCCTATTTATAAGAGCATAGACACCCCAATCAAGAAAGCCTAAATGCCACCTCATTAACTTCGAAATGGAAGAAGTGAGGAAACTAACGTATGGGGAACGTGTGCCACATTGCGCGTGAAGAAAGTGTCATTTCAAACTGACGTAACGATCAGGTGCAGCTTTTGCAGCGTCACCTCGCCACCTCACCAACAAAGGGGGATCACTCTTCGTCCAATGTTCTTAGATTTCTTAAAAATTATATAACTGACGTGGTCCGCCCACCGAGCTCGCCCGAAGGCAACCTCGACGGACGGAGGGACTAACTGCATAGGTCAAAATTTTAACAAAAGAATCTCACTTAAGGGAGGACGATCAAGAGCTAACCGAGCCGATGTTACGTATTAGAAATGATACACAACCGAGTGATTCGGCTGCGGTCAAACGAGCACTCCATTCAGCCTGAATGACTAGTTCAACCCTTAGACAATTCTAGAGGAATATTCCAAGAACTTAAGTATTCCGGTTAAGAACCGTTGGGTAAAAAAAGTAAGTAACTAGGGGGGGGGGACCTCAGATACACATGTAGACATATCTTGAGAGAGAAGAAGAGATAATTCATCTCTGGTACCTGCTCAAGGAGAAAGGATAATGGAAGCTTAGATCATCATTATCCACCATTAGTTGCATTGTGTCAAATGTATGTGGGTCAACCTTATTCAAGAATGGCGACCCTTTTTATCTATGTAATCATTGTTATTATTTACTATCATCAGAATCATCATTCTTTTCTTATGCGATAGTATTCAATTATTGTTATAATCAAAATTTATGTTCAACTATGCCTGCTTACTCTTACCCCCTATCTGGAATATAGGATAAATTATCTTTGGCTAGGATTTACTTTAAAGCTTTTTAGTTAATTAGTTCAATAAAAAAGTCTAACACTTTTTGGCCGAACACCAATCAGAGGCTCCACTTCACTCGATAGAAACTTAACATTCACATATATATATATATATATATATATATATATATATATAATTTGTCAATTTTATCTCCTCGTGAATATCAAATATATATTTCTATCGTGAGATGATGATACTTGAACTGGATTTTGGACCTTAATGTCTAGAAAATATCGGAAATATGTCAAAGTCCTCAATTAGTTTGAAAGTGCTAAAAAAGATGTTTTAATTTTGTAATATCCCCATGATTACCACATGTAATAATTGTTAACAACGTAAACTACCAAGTAGATGCACATTTCTTAAGAAGGTTGTGGTAGAATATGACTGACTAGCTTGACTCTGAATGTTACATTCCTTAATAATTTTGCTAAATTTACCGAACCACACTACATGAGATTATATAGTGACTGGAAAAAAACCAGCTCATGTAATTTGTTGTGTGAGGGATACATAACACCAAAAAAAGATTAAGAGTACTTAATTTGAATAATATCTGTTGAGGAATGTACTGATACAGGGAAAATCAGTGTTAGTTAGTTGTTGCTTGTTATTTATTAACCATAGTTAGTTAGCTAGTAACTATAGTTGAGTTAGAATTAGTAGAAATTAGTTAGTATAAATAGACCTTAATTGGGCAGTGTACCGTGCACTTTCTCAATGGAACAGTGAAGCTTCCATTTCTAATTCTTCTTCTCTTATCGTCTTCATATCTCATTCTCAAATCTGAGTTAGGAGTTAACTGAATTCATCAATTTAACATGGTATCGGAGCAGATAATCAATCAAATCTAGGGTTCTTCACTGTGAATTAGTTGAAGAACGAGAGAAAATCGATTTTTCGTTTGATCTTTATTTTTTCTGTTCAAAACCCTAATTTTTCTTCAATGGCGGTTGATAAAGTTGCTGATTAAAGCTCGATTGTAATTGATCACAATCATCCTCTGTACGTGCATCCCTCTGACACACCTGGAGCACTGTCACTAGGTCTCCAGCTGGTTGGAATGGAGAATTACACTATGTGGAGGCAAGCCATGGAGGTTTTATTGGTTACTCGCAACAAGCTGGGATTCATTGACGGAACCATCACTCGTGACACTTATAGAGATAAGTATTCTAATCTCTGTGATCGATGTAATGCTATAGTGAAATCATGGATTATGCATAATGTCAGTCACGATTTGTTGAGTGGTGTTCTGTTTCGCTCAAATGCATGTGCGATTTGGAGTGATCTGCGTGAACGTTTTGATAAAGTAAATGCTTCATGAATGTATTATCTTCATAGAGAAATTTTTACATTGACTCAAGGAGTATCTAGTGTTTCTGTATATTACTCTAAACTGAAGGATCTGTGGGATGAATACGACTCAATAATGCCACCACCTACCTGCTGCGATAAGTCTAAAATATTTGTAGACCACCAACAATATCAGTGACTATGACAATTTTTGATGGAACTCAATGATAGTTACAGTCAAGCCCGTATTCAAATTCTTATGAAATCCAAAATTCCCACTGTTAATCAAGCATATGCAATGATTTTACAAGATGTAAGTCAGAAAATGGTGGCTGGTAACAGTTCATATATTGTTGATTCATCATATCCCACAACCTTATACTCATCAAAGTTAGGGCAAAAGATAGTGAATAAAAACTACAATGCAGAGTGTGACTATTGTATGAAAGGACATACACGAGACAATTGCTACAAGCTATTGAGGTGTGAATATTGCAACATGAAAGGGCATATGAAGACAAATTGCTATAAGTTGAATGGGTACCCTGCGAATTTTAAGTCAAAAAGGAAGGCAAATATGACTAATTGTGTTCCAGGTCAAGGTGTATATGTTCCATCTGATGGAATGCAAGCTAAACCACAAAGTTATGGACAAGGACAAGGACAACAGCTGGGGCAACAACAGTATGCACCAGCACCAGCCTTTACACCCGAGCAATATCAACAAATCCTTACACTACTGAATAACACACATGTCTCAGAGGGTCATGCTTCTGCACATATGGCAGGTAATGTCTCCTATGTTCAACAATCTGATGAAAAGTGGATTGTGGATACTGGAGCTACTAATTACATGGTTGGTAACCAAGACACTTTGCATGACAAAGTGATAACAGGAAATGCAGGTAGTGTCCAGCTCCCTACAGGTGATTCAGCCAAAGTGTCTCACATTGGAAGCTGTCAACTGAATGGAGGAGAAACTATTACAGGTGTCTTATGTGTGCCAGCATTTAAATTCAACCTACTGTCTGTGTCTCAATTGATAAAGGCCCTTAAGTGTTGTGTTGCTTTCTATCCTGATTTCTGCATTTTACAGGATCTCTTCACTGGGAAGGTGAAGGAGATTGGTAAAAAGGAAGGGAAGCTCTATGTGTTTGATACACAAAGGAGGTTAAAGAACCCAGCTAAGTCATTTGTAGTAGTAAAAGCTGATAGTGAATTATGGCATAAGAGGCTGGGACATGTTCCCTTTTCTGTCATTAAAAAGTTACCTAGTTTCATCGGTAATGATAGTGCTAGAATAAGTCATTGTGAAATTTGTCCTTTGGCAAGACAAGCTAGGATTCCATTTTAACTACGTACTACTAGAGCAGTAGATTGTTTTGATTTGCTGCATATAGATGTATGGGGGCCTTACAAAACCTTAACTCATAATAAAAAAAGATTTTTTTTCTCACTGTTGTAGATGATTGTTCCAGATGGACCTGGATTTTTTTTACTATATCTTAAATCTGATGTAGTTGCAATACTCAAACAGTTCATCATCATGGTCAGGACATAGTTTGGGAATATGATAAAATGTTTCAAATCTGACAATGGGACAAAGTTTTTCAATCAAAGCTGCAATGAATTATTCTCAGTCCATGGCATTGTGCATCAAAGTTCTTTTCCATACACTCCATAATAAAAAAGAGTGGTAGAAAGAAGACATATACATATATTGGAGACAGCAAGGGCTATAAGGTTTCAAGGTCACTTGCCTATCAGATTCTGGGGAGAGTGTGTTGAGGCAGCAGTATACATCCTCAACAGGATACCCTCTACTGTTTTGAATAACAGATCACCTTTTGAAGTGTTATTTGGCAGATAAGCCTCTATATCTCACGTGAGGGTTCTAGGGTGTCTATGCTTTGCTACTAACTTGGTGAAAGGAGACAAGTTTGGTCCTCGAGAAATAAAGTCTGTGTTGCTGGGGTATGCACCTACACAGAAGGGCTACAAGTTATACAACATTGAGCAGAGGTCTATATTTGTGAGCAGGGATGTGGTATTTTATGAAGATGTGTACCCTTTCCAAAACATTGTTGAAGATTTCAGAATATACTCCCAATCAACTGTCATAGTCCACAATGATAGTCTATTGTCACCTATTGATTGCAGGGGTGTTGAGGAACTTGGGAACACTCATATTGACATAACAGCTGATGTTCATGCATCTGAAATGCAAGCATCTTCACCCTCTGACTCCAGCAATACAGGAGGGAGTGTCAATGCAGAAGAAAGTGCAACTATTGTTCCAGAGATACAGACAACAGTTGAAGGAAATGAGGTTCCTATGTCATATGATACTACACAAGATAGACCATCCATTGTTTGTGATCAAAGAAGGTCTGGCAGAACCACTAAACCTCCTATTTGGCTCAAGGACTACATTAGACCTCAGGGAAGGTCAGGTTCTACAAGTCATTGCCTATATCCAATTACTGATGTTATACACTATGGTGAGCTTTCAGCCAAATATCAAGCATATGTTTCTAAGGTTTCTTCAGATACTGAACCTACGTCTTTTCATGAAGCTGCCAAGGATAAGAGGTGGATTGAAGCTATGAAAGCAGAGATCCAAGCCCTAGAAGACAATCACACATGGGAGGTAGTAACACTGCCTCATGGGAAGAAGGCAATTGGTTGTAAATGGGTCTATAAGATCAAATATACAGCTTCTGGAGATATAGAAAGGTTCAAGGCTCGTTTGGTGGAAAAAAGGTACAATCAGAAGGAAGGTTTGGATTATCAAGAGACCTTTTCATCTGTAGTGAAAATGGTCACAGTGAGGTCTGTGATTGCCATTGCAGCTGCCAAAGGTTGGTTCTTGCACCAAATGGATGTATACAATGCATTCTTGCAAGGAGATTTGGAAGAGGAAGTTTATATGGAACTACCTCAGGGTTTCTCACATTCAGCAGGAAAGACACAAGTTTGTCGATTACACAAGTCTCTTTATGGGCTTAAACAAGCCTCTCGTCAATAGAATATTAAACTAACTACTGCACTACTTCATTCAGGTTTCAAACAAAGACATCTTGATTATTCTTTGTTTACTAAACACATTAATGGGAAGATGGTCATCATCCTAGTGTATATGGTAGGATGTCCTATGTTATGTGTTTTCACTCGTGAAAGGTTAAGATTAGATGCCTTCAGATTTTTTCACATAACATAAGCCTATTGATTTGGAAAACAAGTAGTCGTATCTTTAGTTCTCTCATGTATGATCAATTAACAGGAAGGGTTAAATTGTCTGAAATATGATAATCTCATAAGTGTTCAACTTCTTTTCATCCTTATAGGCTTGTGGCATAAATTCCTTGTGTCAGTTAATGTTAAGAGTGTAATTCAACTCCATGTATTTTGAAACTCATATCGCATTCAAGGTGCCAAAGTATTCTCATTCTTTATAAACAGATTTTCCCTATACTCCTGAAGACGATTAGGTCACGTGCTTGAATATTCCTCTTTAATGGTTCCGATTGCCAATGTACGAGTTATCCCATATGCCTTATTTGTCTAATAATTGATGTCGTCACAATGATTAACCATGTCAGTATTGTTAATAGTAATCTTAGTGTCTCTTAGCATATAACCTCGTGAAATACTCTACTCAGCGCATTAATGGGTTCCTGAGTAATTCCAGCCAGATCTTGAACTCCGTTGCTCCTCATTGAATTAAATCCATTGGGTATTGAAGGTTAAAACAAGTCAAAGAGGAAGCTTCACAGTGTTATCACATATGTTCG
This sequence comes from Nicotiana glauca, assembly GCA_026770625.1. Classification (NCBI taxonomy): domain Eukaryota; kingdom Viridiplantae; phylum Streptophyta; class Magnoliopsida; order Solanales; family Solanaceae; genus Nicotiana; species Nicotiana glauca. The sequence continues at coordinate 32,087 of MU740158.1, forward strand.
ATAGGTAATTTTTATGGTCATTTCAGGATAGCACGTCTTAGTGTATTCCTTGAAGGTCATCAAAGGTTTAGTGTGGGTGTCCGCATAGAGATTTAGAATTCAGGAGGGTGAAGCAGTTATTCTCAAAATTTTCCCCTGTAGATGTTATGTGAACTGATGATGAAGGGTACGTAAGCGCATTTTCCATTAGGTCGCACTAGGAGTGTGATGTTTCCCCATGGTTGTTCCTCATGAATTTGTGCTTTCATATGTCTATGTCTAAGAAGGTAGGTGGAGATCATTTCTGTACCACCCTGGTGTAAATTATTGAAGGTGAATGCAAATGGATAGTTAGCTTATGCAAGGTATTTAGCAGTCATCCTTGTTAGATAAGTTTGGAGGTTGGGGTTGTTTCCGTAAATGTGTTATGGAAAAGCCTATAAGTATAAGAGGCCACATTGAAGGCCGAGAGTATTGTGCAAATATGGTATTTTCTCTTGATTGTATAGCAATTAGTTTTGATTTGAAAAGTACCTTCTAGGTGTTAGGATTTAAAAATGTGCAGTCCATGTCCAGGTATCATCATGATAATGTAGTTCTTGTAATGCAGAGGTTCATGTTATTGATATATACATTGTGGTGCTTTGTCGAGTTATGGATGTGTTTTTAGGATGATTTTGGTGGTTCTCTGGCAGGTGGATAGCCTAGTTACAATGGAGACTCTGCTGAAAATTCTGAAAAATTTAGGAGATAGTCAAAATTTAGGGACTTGAGGTAGGAGAGAAAAGAGATATATTAAGTGAAGCGTTTAGGGCAGACTCTACTCCTCATTCGAGGACGATTGATCCTAAGGGGGGGAGAATGTAAGGCCCCAAAAAATTTTGCTATGTAATTTAGGACTCTGTGGTGTCAAGTAGACTAATTATAATATTTTATGTTATATTAAGATGATGGGCATCAATTTGATTTGGTAAATAAGTGTATTGGGGTCCAAGGAAAAGCCTAAGTCAAAGCCAAATTGGAAAATTTCTTAATAGGCTAAAATTCCAAATGAGTTCACACAATTCAACACTTTGAACTATAAGGTTTTATGTGATGAATGACCTATCATATGAAAGGTCTTCGATTCTAGTTTCTAACACTTCAAATCGTTCGTTATTTGGACATTCCCTATACAAAGTTATGATAAAATTACCAAAGGCTGGCATAATGCAATTCTGCGACCATTATGCGATAGCAGAAGTGGTTATGTGACCACAAAATGGTTGCAGACCACTCCAGTGTAGGCCAGTTCTGGGCACCGAGTTTTGCAACGCGTCTGTAACCCGCATACCCATTATGCGGTCCATTATGCGACTGCAGACCTGAATTTGGAGGGTTAATCTTCCTATTTTCATGACCCGACCCCATTTTAATATATAGGATTTGGGGTTCATTTTGGGGTGATTTCATGAGCATTCTAGAGAGAGGTGAGAGCAATTTAGGGAGATAAGGAGGAACAAAACATTCAATCATCCAATCTTGCATCAATCTTCAAGAATCAAAGAACCCAATCACAAGTTATTCATCTAAGGGGTAAGGTTCTATACATTAGACTTTAATTTCGCGTTTAGGGTATAAGATGGGATTATTGAGGTATGATTCTTAGGTGTAACGACATTATATATACATGCATGTACAAATTAGATTTTGTGGGAAGATTGTTGAACATAAATAAGTAAAGATTGAGTTGGGGAATGAAGGAAAACTTGTCAAAGAGATTTGAAATCAAGATGCTCAACTAGCATTTGATAAAATGCTCAAATAAGCTGAAACCATGAACACCTTCCTAATTTGTGTTCAATTTTGTTATGTCTCAAAGTAGATCGGGATTGCTAGAATTTTCGGAACTTCGTTGTAACTTAATGAAAGCTTAAACAAGGTATGTATGGCTAAAACCCCGTATTTTAGAAATTGAGCCTCATCGGTGTTTGTGTGAAATTGGTAAGGTTAAAGTTGAATTGTTGCATTGATTGTTATTTTACATGAAATGGTGTTGTAACCTTATATGCATGAAAGATGTGACTCAACATGATCAACGTGCTATCTTGATAACTTGAAAGGGGCAAAAGATATGAATTATGTATAGAAATGCTTAGACCTTAAATTTAGATCGAAGTTGCATCGTTGCGCCATCTACGTGAAGTCTTATCTATGCTTACAATTTAAATTGCTCTTGTGTGCACCTATTGTTCTAAATGGCAAAGCTAATATTGAAATTGGGAACGATGTAAAATGCGGCCTAGTGCCAAGAATGATGTGATAAGTTATGGCCCCAAGTGCATATAAAATGATATATGTGAAACAGATTGATTAATGAGAAGGGAGCAATACCTTGGTAAGGTGGCCTAGCCGATCGGGCCGAGATTAGAATCCGCTCAAGATAGCAGTGGTATTGTGAATGAATTCCAAAAAAAGGAAAAATGAGATTGTGATTGAAGTATATGTCTCAAATGAGGCAACCTAGCCGATCGGATCGACATTGGACTCCGCTCAAGATAGTGGCGGTATTGTGAACAAATGATGAATAGTGTGAAATACCCCAAACTAAAAGCTATGGAAAAATAATGTGAAAGTTGTATGATTCTTTTATTTGATAATGTGGTGATCATTTAAATTTTTGAGTTATACTTGTGATTTCTTATTCTTGTATGAAAGTTCTTTCTAACTAGATGGTGTTTAGTTATACATACTAGTGCTATTCGATGGCACTAATGTCCCTTTTGCCGGGGGCGCTACGTCTTTAAATGGATGTAGGTGTTTCTATAGCAGGCAGTGTTGGTCGCAGCTAGTGCCGCATCATCCTTTCAGCTAACTTGGTGAGCCCCACTTTGTTTCGAGGTCCTGTTTCATCAGTTTATCATGTACTTTGTATTTGACGTATAGCCGGAGCCTTGTTACCAGTATCTCCATATTACATTACTCTTCAGTTGTGTTTAGAGGATCCTTAGAAAGGTTGTGGGCAGCGTCGGATATTGAAATAAAAGTAGAAATATTGATGTTTGGCAAAGATTTATAAAGCTTGTAATATTTTAGTAATTATGTTTTAAGCTGCTAATGGAAATAAAATGGAAGTTGTTAATGAAATACTTACTAAGTATGATTAATGAAGTCCATCTCCTATTTATTCATGATTTAGTTTGGGTAGAATGAAACCTATAGGCTTGCTCAGTCGGGTTTACCCGGTTGAGCGCCAGTCGTGCTCCTCGGTTTTCGGGGCGTGACACATCTCTTTTCGGATTTCTTGGATTTACTCGCAATAAGTCCATGTCTTTTGGTAATCATTTCGGGCATGATCGAATTTGACCTACTAATTCAAACGAGGTCAAACTTGACTTGTTAACTCGAGCAAGATCGTATTTGGTGTATTAATTCGAACGAGGTTAGATTTTGACTTATCCATTTGACCAAGTAAATTTTTGACTCGCTAGTTCGAGTGAGGTCGAGTTTCGACTTGCCAGTTTGAGCGAAGTCGAGTTTTGACTTTTAAATTCGAGTGAAGTCGAATTTTGACTAGCAAATTCAAGCGAAGTCAAATTTTGATTTGCCAATTTTTGCGAAGTCGAGTTTTGACTTGTAAATTCGAGCGAGGCCGAATTTTGACTTGTAAATTCGAGCCGAGTCAAATTTTTATTTGCCAATTTGGGCGAAGTCGAGTTTTGACTTGCTAATGAATTCGAGCAAGGTCAAATATTTTTCCTGTGTTGGCGTGATGTGTAAACTTGGTAGAGTTACGTAAGAATTCTGTATGTTGTTTTGCTTAACTGGTGTCACAGTACCACAAACGATCTAAGAATTACTATATACAAAGTCTAAAAATAAATGATACACTGTTTCTGGAATTAAGGAAATGAAACAGGAAATAAGGGGTAAAGGGAGACGCTAGGGCCTGCGGATGCCTGCAGGTCTACCTTGGATATCCGCGTGGACTGAAGGTAGCCATCTAATCTACGCTCCAAAAATTGCTCCGAGAACTGCACATAGTGCAGAGTGTAGTATCAGCACAACCGACCTCGTATGCTGGTAAGTGTCTAGCCTAACCTCGACGAGGTAGTGACGATGCTAGGACCAGACTACCAAATAAACCAGTGCAATTCAACTATATAGAGTGGAGAAGAAGTACATAAATAAACAGTCAAGTATGGAAGGAGTAGCATGTTATGGGGGAGATATCAATTCAGAATAGAAAGACAATAGGTAAATGGAAGTAACAATATATCTTGGATATCAACAAAGAACCAGAGAATAATAAGTGCACAACATCACCCTTCGTGCTTTTACTCTCGTCCTCTCTATATAATCATTATAATCGGCACGGAATGGTATATCGTGCGGCACGTCATCACCCTTCGTACTTTATACTCTTTCCTCACAAATCATACACGGGATCTCCCTTCGTGCTTTAACACTCTCTCACCAAAACAATACACAGCATCACCCTTCGTGCTTTAACTCTCTTTGTCACCCAAACAACAATCACAAACAATAGGTCAAGGAAATAAAAGAAGTTACAATAAAAATCCCGACAATGGAACAATAATTCAACAACAAGTCCCGGCAAGGGACAACATCAAAACAACAACAATATTCCGGCAAGGGACAACATCAAAACAACAACAATATCCCAGCAAGGGGAGACATTCTTTTCTCCTTTTCACTTTTACTTCACAACTCACCTTTACAACTTGAGCCAATCTCTAATAGGGTTCAATTTATCTCTTACACTTTCATATTTCATTAAGCGACTTGAGCCAACACTCATCAATATTCAAATGCCACAATTACTTCCCAAACTTTGCCAACAATAGAAATCATCACTAAAGCATGAACAACACGAAGTCATAAAAATTACAATATAAGACTCAGGGGCATGCTTGATACCAACGTATAAATACTCGTCAACATGCCTATACGTCGTACTAGACAAACACCACATAGAAAATAGGACTCGACTCCTAATCCCTCAAGATAAGGTTAGACCAAATACTTACCTTGATGCCACAAACATAATTCATGTCTCAATTATCGCTTCACCCCTTGATTCCACCACCAATTTGCTCGTATCTAGTCACAAGTTACTTAATTACATCAATAAAAGCTAACGAATCAATTCTAATGCATGAAAATGAGTTTTTTAGAGTTTTACCCAAAAGTCAAAAATCGTCCCCGGGCCCACATGGCCAAAACCCGAGGTTCGAACCAAAACCTCATTATCCATTTCTTCACGAATCCAAATATATAATTTGTTTTGAAATTGGACCTCAAATCGAGATCCAAATACCCAAATTTTGAAAAACCTAGGTTCTACCCAAAACACTCAATTTTTCCCATGAAAATCATTGATTTTAAGTTGAAATCAGATTAAAAGATATTAATGATTGAAGGAAATGAGTTAAAATTGACTTAATCGATTTGGAAGAAGAGTTGTTCTTGAAAAATCGCCCTACGGAGTTTATGTTTTGAACAGATGTGAAAAATAGTTGATTTTCAACTAAGTATAAAATTTTGCAGGTTGCGTTATAGGAATTACGAACAGGGTTCGCAATTGCAAACCCCGACCTCTGCTAGGTTGGGAATTGTGAACAACCTCTCGCATTTGTGAGTTGGGAGTTGCGAAAATTGCATCGCACTTGCGACTACTGGCTAGGAGGGGAAGCATCGCATTTGCAATGGATATCCTCAGAATTGCGAGGTAGTTGCCTGGGCCTTTGATTGCATTTACAACGAGGCCTTCGCATTTGAGAACTCGCATTTGCAAGCCAGCCTGCAGGCCTGCAATTCCTTAAGTCCAAAAGTTCACCCCGTGGGCTATCCAAAACTCACCCGAGCCCCCGGGGCTCCAAATCAAACATGCACATCAACCTAAAAACATCATACGGACTCGCTCGTGCATTCAAATCACTAAAATAACATCAACAACTATGAATTTAGCATCAAAATCATGAAATTTTTTTAAGAACTTCAAATTCCTAATTTTCTAAAAAACGATCCAATTCACGTCGTTTCAAGTCCGTTTCTTACCAAATTTTACAGACTTATCTTAAATCACATATAAGATCTGTACTGGGCGCCGAAATCAAAATACAGGCCCGATACCATCAAGTTCTATTCACAATTCATATCCAAATCTCATAAATAATTTTAGAAAATAATTTTCTTTAAAAATTCATTTCTCGGGCTTGGGACCTCGGAATTCGATTTCGGGCATACGCCCAAGTCCGATATTTTTCTACGGACCCCCCGGGACCACCAAATCATGGGTCCAGGTCCGTTTACCCAAAACGCTGACCGAAGTCAACTTAATTCATTTTATAGTCAAAATTTATCATTTTTCACAGATTTTCACATAAAGGCTTTCCAACTATACGCCCTGACTGCGCACACAAATGAAGTGATGCTGAAAGAAGTTTTTTTTAAGGCCTCGGGGCGCAGAATTTACTTTAAAAGCAAGTGATGACCTTTTGGGTCATCACAGTTGAGCAGATATATTCAGTAGCGCAGCTAAAATTTTTGCAAAGGGGTGTTCAAGGTTTAATATATATTTAGAAAAAGTATTTTTTATATATATGTAGTATAATTATTATATACTCAATATAATTTTTCGATGAAGAGTTGCTGACATGTGCGATAGAAAATATTCTATTAAAGCTACTTACCACCAATAAAAAATTGATTATATTATTATCAGTTCACATTCTATCGCACATGTATGAAAAATGACCAATTAGTTTTTATCTCTGTTTTTATATTGTAGTTGGTCGATCAGTTCTGACAGTTTGGTGAATATATTATAATTAATAAACATATGTAATGCATTAGATTAATAGTTGATACACGAGATTATATTCCGTAGCCTTTCTGTTCGCCGAATCATTAATTTGTCTGACTTGCTATTAGTAACTTTTAAATTTCATATGCACAATATTAGTAATAATTTTTGTGTTCTTTCCTTTTGTGCACTTTCCAATTCTTTCTTCTTCCATTTTTCATTTTTATTAGGTCTATGCAGTATGCACTTTTCAATTCAACTAGTGTGAAACCATGAATGACGCTTGATGGTACCCTAGAAACCCACCAGCAATTGTTTATTTATAAAGCGAAAAGAGAATATTATTAATCATCAAACTTACAAATTAAATCAATTTGAAGATCAGTACTAGTAGTTTGATATAATAAACTGTCCCTTTGACGATAGAGAAAGAATGTTTTTGTTTTGTTTATTTATTTTTATTATTAATTTAAATTCAAATCTACTAATGTGACAAAACTTTTCTAGGCAGATCAACGTGGGTCTGAGTCAGCATAGCTAGTCAATCAATTTAAAGTGTTTTCGCCAATTTAGACTACATGGCCTAAATTCACCGCGTGCTTGGGAAATGGATAAAAGAAAATAATTAAAATGATTATGTTATAAATAGAATTCTATATATGGTGAATGTCCATATTTAGAGAGATTCTAGGGTTCATTGTTTGGTGGCTAAGTCACCTTATCCCTATAAATAAAGGGTTCTATTCCATTGTAATTCATCTCATATCAATAAGAATTCTCTCTCTCTCTACTTTGCTCTGCAATACTCTTCTTCTTCTTTTTTTTATTTTATAATACCTTATCATCACGAGACTCTACCGTCTTAAAAGCTCCTTGAGAAGATTAAGGTAACTTTTCTCCTCCTTTTAATTATGACTGACATTATGAAAAGAAAGTTCGTTGCCCTTGAAATTTTGGGCAAGAACTATATGACATGGGTGTTGGATGCTAAAATCCATTTAGATGTACTGGGCCTTGGAGACGCCATTAAAGACAGAAATAAAGTATCCACCCAAGACTGTGCTAAGGCCTTGATTTTCTTGCGCCATCACCTTGATGAAGGGTTGAAAATTAAATATCTCACAGTCAAAGATCCACTTATTTTGTGGAATGACTTAAAGGAAAGATATGGCAACTTAAAGTTGGTCACTCTTCCACGAGCACGATATGATTGGGCTCATCTGAGGCTCCAAGACTTTAAGTCTGTTTCTGAATATAATTCTGCGATGTTCAGAATTATTTCTAAATTGAAACTCTGTGGAGATACTATCACTGATTATGATATGCTTGAAAAATTGTTTACTACATTTCATGCCTCCAATATGGTTCTGCAACAGCAGTATAGAGAGAAAAGTTTCAAGAAGTACTCTAAACTGATTTTTCTTCTCCTTGTAGCTGAATGAAACAATAACTTGCTCATGAGAAATTACAAAAATCGACCCACTGGGTCTACACCGTTGCCTGGAGTGGATAAGGTGTATTCCATTATGCTAAGTGTGAAAAAGACTGTGGTTGTTGGCCCAAGTTCAGAAGAAGTTTTGAAGATTGACAAAATGAACTCAATCATGAACCAGGTCCATCATGTGAGACACAGTGTTGATATGCTTACACATGTGACATATGTGTGAAGATGATAAGTCTCAAGGATCAGAAACAATATCTTCTGAGTTGATCGAAAAGGTTGCATAGGAAAAGGAGTTGAAGTCTCCTTATGTGAAGAGAAGTACATCCGGATCAAGGATAAAGTTTGGAATTTGAGTTGTTCTAGAACTCGAATTTAATGAAGGATCAGCAATTCGAGTTTTAATCAAACTCTGATTACTAACTCTATAAATAATAATGATTGTTCTTTTTTACAGGTGATTGCACATACGCAGAAGTTAAAATAAATTGAGAGCAAAAAAGTTAGGCGATTTTGCAAGCAATTTGAGTGTGATTCAAGTGTGCAAATCTGAAGCTACATGAACCAAGAGTGAATAACCAACTCCATTGTGTCTTTCTTTATTTCTAGTTCAATTGCAGTAGGTGTTTTTTATATTGTACCTTTCAGCTTTTATAGAAGCAATTGTATTAGGTACTTTGAGTATTTAAGTTAGAGTTAACTTGAAGGCGTCGCAATAGTTGAGGCTGTGTGCTACACTAGGATTAGAGTTTAATCCTTAGGTTTACAAGATTTTGTAAATGCTGTTTTTGGCTCAGTGATTTTAGTGGTAGTTTGGGAAAATCCTACTGAGTAGTAGGTCTTGGTTTTTTCACCTTTTGAGCCAAGTGTTTTCCACATAAAAATCTCTGTATTCTTTACTTTATGCACTCTTAATTCCGCAAACAGTCATAGTAAGTACATCTAGAAGAACCAGGTTCTTCTAGTGCAAAAATTAGGTACCACAAATATCACCCCCCCCCCCTTGTATGGTATTAACGTTTAGAACATCAATTGGTATCAGAGCCAGGTTATCCTTAAAGAGGCTAACACCTTAGGAGAGGATCAACAATGAGTGCACCACCTGGGAACTGGAAACGGCAATCCACTGCCAGGCCTCCACTTTTCAATGGTTTGTACTATGCTTGGTGGAATAACAGAATGAGAGATCACATTATAGGGAAAGATTATGAATTTTGGGACATAGTCACTGATGGTCCCCTAGCAACCACTAAGAAGAATGCTGAAGGAATTGATGTGCCAAAAACAAGGGCTGATTGTAATGCTGAGGACCTGAGGAAATGGGAGAAAAATGCTAAGGTCAGGAAGTGGCTTGTATGTGGACTAGGACCAGACGAGTACAGCAGGATCCAAAGTTGTACAACTCCTAAGGAAATATGGGACACTCTACAAGTGGCTCATGAAGGAATACCTCAAGTGAAAAGATCAAGAGGAACACTTCTGTATTCTCAATATGATAATTTCACTATGAAGGAAGGAGAAACTATCCAGGAGATGTATACTAGATTCACCACTTTGACAAATAAACTTGAATCTCTTGGAAGGACTATCCTTGAAGAAGACAAGGTTGAGAAGATTCTGACAAGAGTTTTGCCAGTCAAATAGGAAAGCAAGATCACTGCCATTCAGGAATCCAAGAACATTGCTACCCTCAGACTGGATGAACTAATTGAAAATTTAACTGCCTATGAAATGAGAAGACAACCCATGAAGATGGACAACCCCAAAAAGGAGAGAAGCTTAGCTCTCAGAATTGCTGAAGGTGCAGATTTGGTAGATGATGAAATGGCTCAATGAGAGGAAAGGGTTCTTCAAGAGGTACAAACTTCTACAAATCAAGAACTCCGGAGAAACAGACCAATGAGGGATGCTACAAGTGTGGTAATACTGACCACATGATCAAAAACTGCCCTCAATGGGAAATTGATTGGAAGAAAGAAAGAGCTGAACGAAGTAACAGGTTCAACCAAAGAGAAACAAAGGCTCAACTAAGGCTATGGTTGCAGCTTGGGGAGAAACTTCATATGAAGACGCATGAGCAAGCACTAATGGCCATTGGAGAATCAGATGATGAACAAGAGGTAAGTATTCTTCATCTCAAAGACAAGATTAAATTCTTGTCTAAAGAAAGGCTGGCTGAGCTATTAAGAGACTTCATTGATGAGTATGAGATAATTAATAATGAGAAGAAAGTTCTGTCTAGGGAATGTGTGATTCTAAAAGCAAAATGTAAAAGTCTAGAGTCTAGGGCCAATGAGAGTGATAGCAAAAATGCTGAGTGAAGAACCAGGTTCTTGAACTTGACAACAGTGTCCTAGAACTTAGGTCTGAAAATCTGAAACTGAAATTAGGAACAGGAAAGAAGATAGCTGATCACACATGTCTCACTCTAGAAGAAAATTTGGGAAAAATGAAAGATGAATTATACAGGAAAGATGAATTCATCAAAGTCTTAAAAGAAGATCTAGGAAAGGTAAAACATGAGCTAGACAGAACTTGCAAGTAGAACAAAGCCTCTGATGCTCTCTCTTGGTTGCAAGAGCATCACATCAGTAACAAAAGAGGACTTGGCTATGTGACTCAAGCTCCTAAAAGGGATCCAAAAAGCAAGTACCTCACTCTTCTTGAAAATAAAATCTGCACACATTGTGCTAAGACTGGCCATTACAAATATGAATGTAATGCAAAAGAAATGTCCAGTCAAAAGAACAAAGTTTTTGTTAAAGAAAAGAATAAGTTTCCATGATGGGAAAGAAGGAATTTAATTCATCCTTTTGCTTATAGAATGGGACCCAATCTAGTTTGGGTTCCTAAGTCTAACCCCTTATTTCCTTTTGCAGGTCCAAGTGAAAGGGAGGAGCCAAATATGGTATATGGATAGTGGTTGCTCAAAACATATGACTGGGGACAAGGACCAGTTCCTTTCACTTGAGGACTTAAAAAGAGGTAATGCTCCTTTGGTAATGGAAAGAAAGGTGAGATCATTGGGGTTGGAAAGGTAGGCAAGACTGATTCTCATTCCATAGAGAATGTCTACCTGATAGATGGCTTGAAATATAGCTTAATAACTGTGTCATAATTGTGTGACAGAGGTAACCTTGTGGCTTTTACCTCCACCAAATGTGTAACGACCTGGCCGGTCGTTTTTGGAATTTAGGCCCTAATCCCCTATTAACTGCTTTCCCCAAGTTCGTTTCTGCTATTTTAGTTTGCCGGGACATTCGGTATTAGGATTTGGAGTGTTTTGGGACACTTAGTCCCTAAATGAGGGCTTAAGAGTTGAAAAATGGTTCATATTCGGAATAGTATGAAGACGACCTCGGAATAGGAATCTGATGGTTCCGTTAGTTCCGTTAGGTGATTTCGGGGTTGGGAGCGTGTTCGGAATGTAATTTGGAGGTCCGTAGCTCGTTTAGGTTTGAAATGCCGAAGTTTGGAATTTTGAGGTTTCCGGTCCAATAGTGAATTTTTGATCCAAGGGTCGGATTGAAATTCCGGATGTTTTTGAAGCTCCGTCATGTCATTTGGGATGTGTGTGCAAAATTTCAGGTCATTCGGACGAGGTTTGGTTAGGTTTTTGATCGAAAGCGTATTTTGATAGAATTTGAAGTTCTTAGGCTTGAATCCTTAATTTAATCAGGTTTCCGGTGTTGTTTGAGATGTTTTGAGGATTGGTACAAGTTTGAATAAGGTATTGGGTGGTATTGGTGCTTTTGGTTGGAGTCCCGGGGGTCCCAGGATGATTTCGGATGCTCAACGGGCAAAGTTTGGAGTTAGAAGGAAAATATGCAGCAGGGCTTCTGGTATTTTCGCTTCTGCGGTTTTGGAGCCACAGAAGCGGAGACGCGTGAGCGGCTACTTCACCACATAAGCAGATTTAGGACTACCTCAGGAGAACCACAGAAGCGGTATCTTTTTCGCGTAAGCGGAACCGCAAAAGCGATTATTCCTACCGCAAAAGCGGGACCGCAGAAGCAGTCCCTGGGCAGCAAAAGCGGAAATCACTGGTCTGAAAAAGGAAAATTCCGAGGGTTTATTTCAAAGTTAGAAAAATCAATTGAGGGCTCGGGAGAAGGCGATTTTGAGTGGATTTTGAAGAGAAGATCATTGGGCAATGTTGTTTTGATCCTTTCTAGTTATATTCCATCATTTCTTAGCTAAATCAACCATTAGAATTCAAATTCAAGGTCTAAAATTGGGAAAAATGGGTGAAACTTCTTAGACTTAATTTTATGATTTTGAGCGGGCATTTGACCTCCGATTTGGGAGATTTTTATATGGTTAGACTCGTGGGAGTATGAGGGTTCTGAAAATGTAAAAATTATTCGATTCTGAGACGTTGGCCGGAGGGGCATTTTGGTTATTTTACCTATTTTCGTGCCCTAGCTTTAATTTTAATAGTGGAATCAGTTTTTTACAATATTATTTATGATATGTAATTGTATTGAATAGATTTGGGCCATTTGGAGTCGGATACTCGTGGCAAAGGCATCGTTCCTGAGTTGATTTGGCACCGATTCGAGGTAAGTGGCTTGCCTAACCTTGTGTGAGGGACTTCTTCCTTTAGGATGTGATAATTGGTAATTGGATGCCTTGTACGTGAGGTGACGAGCGCGTACTTGAGCTAATTGTTGAAACCCGAATTTTTACTTAAATACTTGAACTGGATTTTCTTTCATATTTGCTTTATCCTACTTGCTATTATAGCATGTGCTAGTGTAGAAGAGCATGTCTAATTGATCCAAATTGCCTAATTGTTTAAATTGCCTTAACTGTGATTACGTGGAGCATATTAGGCTAGTATTATTTGTTGACTTGTATCGTTGTACTTCAATTTCTGAATATTTCTCCTATTTTGGCTGCGCATTTACATTGGGACTACGGATGTGGGATTCCGGGAGCTTCCCCCTTGTTTGTTTACTTTGGGACTACGGGTTCGATTCCCGGGATATCCCTCTGCACTTTTATTTTGGGACTACGGATCGGTATCCCGGGAGATCCCCCTGCACTTTTATTTTGGGACTACGGGACGGTATCCCGGGAGATCCCCCAGCACTTTTATTTTGGGACTACAGGACGGTATCCCAGGAGATCCCATACACACTGATGATTGGACTACGGGACGGTATCCCGGGAAATCCTTTGATATTGATATGAGAATTTGACGACGGGGCGGTATCCCGAGAGATCCATTGGACAGTTGAGGAAAGGGCTACAGGACGGTATCCTGGGAGACCCTCGTTGGCATTCTTGTTGCAATTTAGCTATGTTTACTCTGCTTTTTCTGTTCTGTCTTTGTAGTATTACTATTTCATTAAGCTGTCTTATTACACTGCTGCGTTCATTAGTTTCGTCGGATTTCTACACTGTTAATATTTTGCTGCTATATTATTTTTGCCTCAGTAGGGCCCTGACCTTTCCTC
>MU740160.1:0-12024 GCA_026770625.1 Nicotiana glauca
TTGGCATCAAAAGACCCAAGCGAAGGAAAACTGGGCACCAACTGGGATGGACCCTACAAAATCACAGCAGCAGCAGGTAAAGAAGCATTCCAATTAGAAACAATGGAAGGAAGAACTCTCCACAATAATTGGAACGTCTCCCACCTCAAGTATTTCCATTTCTAAAAGGCGTCTCCCGAGTCGCACTTATTTTCCCTTACCCGAGTTTTGTCCCAATTGGGATTTCTCGGGGAGGTTTTTAACAAGGCGGCAGAGGGGACACCTGGAGATATTTGCGGAACGAGTTTATCATACCAGCCACTCCATGCGCTCCCCTGGCTGACATGACAGAAGGACTGGACTAGCATGGTCTCCAATGTATGAACGGCTAAGGCCATCTCCAATGTATGAACGGCTAAGGTCATCTCCAATGTATGAACGGCTACAACCATCTCCAATGTATAAATGGCTAAGGCCATCATCGTCAATAAGTCGACCCAGCTCGGCTATAACAAACGAGTAATTCCACGACAGTCGAAGTTACGTACATGGCTACGGCCATCTCCAACGTATAAATGGCTAAGGACATTGTCGTCAATAAGTCGACCCAGCTCGACTACAACAAACGAGTAATTCGACGACAGTCGAAGTTATGTACATGGCTACGACCATCTCCAATGTATAAATTTCTAAGGCCATCGTCATCAATAAGTCAACCCAGCTCGACTACGACAAATGAGTAATTCGATGACAATCGAAGTTACGTACATGGCTAACGCCATCGATAATATTATCGCTAAGGCCATCGTCATCAAGAAGTTGACCCAGCTCGACTATGACAAACGAGTAATTCGACAATAGTCGAAGTTACATACATGGCCAAGGCCATCTACAATACTGCGGCTAAGGCCATCATCGCCAACAGTCGCCAACCCTGTTCGACTACGGCACAATGCACGTAAATAACAGATGAAGTGATGCCATTATTAGCTAAAGCCACCACTATTTAGCATCGAAGCCGCCTCCTATCGACGAATAACACAAACAACGCTCGAGAAGCACACTAAGAATCCAACAAGTAAGCGAGCATCCGCTCTGCGGAGGTGAGATACCGAAAAATAAAAGATACAAAAGGAAGAGAATAACAACAAAAGTATAACTTCCATTATCATCCAAAAATGCATGTACAAAAGGACCCATTTACACTTCCAAATACAACAAAACAAAATGTATACAAGTCCTAAGGGGCTTCGCCATTTTGCTCACCGTCCCCCGCTGGACCGCCATCTCTACTACCGCCCCCGGGATGATAAGTGGCAGAGATCTAGGAACCGGACCCTAGATGGTTAACGTCTTCGGAATTATAGCCCGCCCGATCTGGAGAGTCGGAACTATACCCGCAGGCTTCGCGGGCGACGCGAGCTATGCGCCGTTGCTCCTGAACCTCTGCCTCAGTAGCTCAACCCACGGCTAAGAATATCTCGAGCACGACTAGCTTGGCCTCAGCATACACCCACATCTCATGCGCCTCACGCTGCGCATCCTCATTAGACCTTGGCGCAGCATTCTGCTTAAGGTCTTCAATCTTAGCCACCTTGGTATCAAGCTCGGCAGTCAAGGCAGCGACCCTGGCTCGCAAATCAGCGGCTTCCGCCGCTACCCCACGGCCGACCTCCAGTTCCTCTTCCTTCAACTGGAGGAGAGTCTCCAGCTCAATGTTCCGAGCCAAAGCGGCCATCAGCTGCTCATCAACTTGCTCCAGCTCAACCACTCGCCATTTCATCTGGGCCTCCGATTGCTCCAGGCCCTCACGGAAAACCCAAAATTTTGGGTCCTGCTTGAGTAGGTCCGCCAGCGCCTGATGCTTGGCACGACACCGCAGATATTTCTTTACCACCTTATTAAAAGCGGCTTCCTTTCTTTGCGCTCTCTGCCTCCTCTCTACCTCCAAGAGGAGAGTCTAAAAAAAAGGAAAAAGGGGAAAGGCAATTCAGTATGCATCAAAGTTAACTTTACGGCACACGAAGAAAATTGAAAACTACCTGCAAGGCCGTGCCAGCGACCCTCCGGGATAGTTCCCCTCACTAACACCTTTTAGAACTTCACGCTCAGTGGCCGCACATAATAGGTTCATATCTGTGGCGGCCTGCTCGCTGTGTTGCAACAGGTTATACCCTCTTGGGATCAGGATTCGGCGGTTGGATCTACCTGCCGTCATCCCCACGCGGGCTGAACCCCTCGTTAACATATCTGCACCTGCATGGGCAGCCTCAGTCTCCACACTCTCAGCACCATCGCCCCCTTCTCTAAAGGCAGCCGACGAGCCACTTTCCATAATGCGGGCTGGGCTGGCATCAGAAACTGCCCTCCCTTGGTGAGCTGACCTACCGGAACGGATGGCATCGGCCATAAAAACTGGCTTTGACCCCTGACGGGGCTCACTCACCCTCTCGTCCTCTGTGGCTATCCCCTTGCCAGTTATCAACCGGCGTCTTTTCCTCTCCGGCGGCTCCTCACCCTCAGAAGCCCTCTCCATAGGCCGCGGGGATGGCATTGAAGGAGTCGCTTCGCTTGTGGACACCACCACGGGCACAACCTCATGATGAGGAACCCCGGGAGCGCCATCACTGAGCGAGCCACAGGGTATGTCTCCACCCTCAGAGTCAGTCCCCGCCCTAGGCAAAGTAACGACGTTATTCTTCTTCTTCTTCTTCTTCTTCTTCTTAGGGGCGCTCCGACCTGCCAACACGAATAAGTCAGGTAACAAAACCTAAGGGAACCTCCAAACCTTAACCAAAGAATTACCTGACGGGCCGTATCGTTCACGAAACGCAGCCCAGGTACGACATTCCTCCACATAAGGAATCATTCTTTCCACCCACGATTTAATATTTTCAATGAGCTGGGGTAGAGAAGCCCTCGCTACAAAAAAAAAAGAGGAAGGAAGAAAGCAAAGAAATCACAGTGGCCGTATGGTCAAGGTCGCAAGCAGTCATGAATTCTACAAATAAAGGTACTTACGTTCTGGATTCCATCTTTCCGGGAACCCTTCGGGATTCGACACCAGGTGCTCTGTCCTGATGTAGAAGTATTTATGCCAAAAGCGGCGGTTGGTCTTGTCGTCGGCTTTAACAACCAAGCCCCTCGTGCCATGACTTTTCAGCTGCAGCATGGTACCCCTCAGGTAACCAGGGCTGAACAACTGTAAGAGGTGGTGAACCGAGACGCTGCACTCGGCCCTGGCCGCATATGTGGTCATAATTCGGCACACCTTCAAGGTATAAGGAGTAAGCCGAGCCGAACACACGTTATAAAAATGGCAAAGCTCCTCCATTAGGTGGTAGATTGGAAGACTATAACCGATCAAGAACGGGTACTCGTAGAATGTGCAGTACCCAGGCCGGTGCACATTGGCATAGTCCGTCCCAGCCGGAACCATTTCCACGTTGTCCGGAATGTGGTGCATCTCTCGAAGATCATCTAAGTGGGATTGTAATAAATCATTGTGCTCCCAGGGAAGGGTTGGGCTTTTAGTTGGAAAATCCCTGCGAATAAACATCTCCTTCGGGAGGACGTTGTCTACACTAAGAGGAACAAGGGCCTTCGCTACCTTTTCCTCTTCGCAAACGGAAGAGTGCGGAACCCTAGATGGGGCATTATCTTTGGTCTTTTTACTAATCTGGCCACGTTTTGTCATGTTATCCTATCTAAGAAACGAAGCACTAACGACAGAAGGTGTGGTTTCAAAGAAGTGGGAGAGTCTCGCATGAAATAGCGGTTGCTAGAAAGAAAGGTAAAACAGGAAGCCAGAAAAGGTTTTCCAAAGGTTCAAAAGATGAAATGGATTGAACACTCCCTCTATTTATAGGGTTAGAACGCACAGAAATCGAAGAGGCATGATTCAAAACGGGCGCGGGAAACCAGAACATCACATCATCCTCTGAACCGCCTCGGGAGTAAGTATAATTATGATGCATGCGGGCGATGATGTCATTTCGAAAAGGGAGCCACGCGTCAGCAGCTCGGCGATGTCATACATTTCATCTCATTCACGTCACCGCCTCCATAGTGAGGTTAAATTTTCTAAAGACGAGGTTTTCTTTTCCACCCATTGAAGACGTCTACCAGATACGCCTCCAACGAGCAGAGGGACTAACTGTATGGGGTCAAATTTGGCCCTCAATGTCTCGATGCCGAAGGGTACGCCCAGTGAGCATCCGCCTACTGAAGTAAGGGTACGACTTGGGTGTGAGGACAAAGGCGATGCTAGCTAAACCTCAGCGTCCTCGCTAGGGGGACGTCGACTATTTGTACTTTTATGATTATTTCGAGGAAGACCTCCTGCTATATAAAGGAGACCTTCCCATTGTAAAAGGATGATCAGGATTATTATCAAAGAATACAACTCTCTCACTTTCTCCTAATTCTCTCTCTATATCTCTACATCTAACGAACATTCATTCTCAAGTTCTTATTACCGGATCTACTACAATATTTTCATCTTTTTGTCTCTAGGTTATATTATATTTGATTACGATTTACCCCTATTTATTTTTCGATTGTTTTTAAGCTTATAAAGTATATTGATAACTTTTGAGCCAAACACTAACCCTTTCAACTTCACTATGTATCGTTGCAATCAGTTTCAAGTGGAAATATAGCGATCTTGAATTTGAAGCTATATATAGCTTGACTCTCTTGTTTTTTGCCTTCGATTTCTGTTTGGGATTTACTTTCTGCAGCTTTCTGTATACTTTTGCGATGTAACTCTTGCTTCCTAAGTTCAATAGCTTTTGCAGATTGGATAAATGAGGATACCTAGTATACACACTAAGTGAGAAGAAGAAGAAGAAAGGGAGCTGAAACAAACTCACAAAGAGACATATTTTCAGAGAAGATTGATCTTTATCTCTTTCTCCTCGCTAAAGAGAAAGAAGCACGGAAGCTCGGATCCTAGATATACAATGTTAGTCTCATCATATCAAATGTATAAGGATCAACCTTATTAAAGATCAATGTTTTTATCTATGTATTCTTCATTATTGTTCAATATTTTAAAAATTACCATCCTCTTCTTATATTACGGTATTTAGTTATGGCTATGGTTAAATTTTATGTTCAGCTATATTTGCTTGTTCTTATCCTCTATCTTAGATCTAGGATGAATTATCTTTGGGCTAGGATTTACTTCAAATTTTCCTATTTAATCAGTTTATAAAAAGATTTAACACTTTTAGTCAAACAATATGGCGCTGTCTATGGGGATTTTCTAGCCAAAATTTTAGTTTCCTCTAGATCTAAAGTCAGCTAGAGTTTCATTTCTTGGTTGTCGTAACCTCGCCCTCTCATTATAAACACCTACATGGAAAGTTGTAGGAAAGCTTTTGAAATAACTCAACCAACCAGGGTTAGATCTTTGCATGAAATCAAAATTATGTCTGATATTTATACAAAATTCACGTCTTGCTGTAGCGATGGGTATGGTACGTAGTGGGTATGATTTGTCAAAGTGGGATTATGGCCACTACGCGCTGAGCAAGTCCGCAATCCTATTTGCAATATTAACGTTAGATACCGATATATACTTCGTGCACATCGCTCCCTCTCTCTTAGGAATGGACAATAGCGTATTGTGTGATTCTTTAAAATAACAAGCTTGTCCTACCTTATTTTTTTACTCGTATGTACAGATTATAACTTATGTACAGAGTATAACTTATGTTTCCCTTATTTTTGTGCACCTGGGATGGGATCGGACTGGGACTCGAGCTCGAGATCTCAACGCGAAAAGTAAGTTTTCACCCTATAAGAATCCTAGACGCGACTAACAACGAAGCTAAACACGAGGCTATCAAACATGAAGCCGTCATTCGAGTACGGGACAAAACAAGTCGTTCTACAGCGCCCCTCCCCCCTCGCTAACCAATCAGGCCAAGGTAACAAGCGATTTCGTTTGGGTTTAACTTGTTATTTTTCTTTTTTGGATTGGGATAGGAACACAAACATTCTCCTAGGTGCGCGAACAAGAAACAATTGCCACCAAAACAACACACCAGGAAAATGTTCCGTACCATATCATTCCGTAGGCTGGTCGAGCAAAACCCCCACACCGTACCATATTGCAAATAATAGAAAAATAATAGAACAAGCCAACATTATTAAGAAACAATCTTCATAACCTGGGACTGGACGGTGAGCCCATGGAACGTATAGTCTCTCCAACACAGACAGAACATGAACACGAAGAGCTTACACATATGCTCGCCATGGCAATCCTATGCCGATTCGGCCGACTAAGTATTACGAATCACGTCCTAACTTCATTCGAATTAATCAAGTCCCAGGGTTCTCAGAATCCCAAGCAATAAGTTTATCGCTCGTCCCGTCAACAGTCCCTTTAGGATGGACAATGAAGGGACTAGTTAGACCGGGACTCACCCCGATGCATAGATAAATGATGCAACAACGAGTAATATTCTCCAATAGAAGCAAGTCAGCATCCAACATTCTTACCACTCCACCGAGCCCGCATATCGCCAAGTGAAAGTAAACTTCGACCTGTTCTAATTCATAATGGGTTACAATTTTACCTCGCTCGAATTTACACCCTTACGGGCCCCAGCCGTCGCCAAGCGAAGGTAAAGTTCGATCTTGTTCGAATTCATAACGGGTAGTCGGGTAGCAATTTGACCTCGCTCGAATTTACACCGTTATGGCCCCCGGCCATCGCCAAGTGAAGGTAAATTTTGACCTCGTTCGAATTGCAATTTGGCCTCACTCAAATTTACACCCTTACGGCCCCCCCACCATCGCCAAGCGAAGGAAATATTTGAGCTTACTCGAATTTACAAGTCAAAACTGACTCTGCCCAAGTTGGCGAGTCAAAATTCGACCTTGCTCGAACAAAATTTGACCTCGCTCAAATCTACAAGGCAAAACTCGACCTCGCTCAAAGTTTCAAGTCAAAACTAACTCTACCCAAGTTCGCATGTGAGAATTCGACCTTGCTCAAATTCTCAAGTCAAAACTGACTCCGCCCAAGTTGGCAAGTCGGAATTCGACCTTGCTCGAATCTACAAGCCAAAGCTGACCCCCCAAGTTGGCGAGACAAAATTTGACCTTGCTCGAATTAACAAGTCAAAGTTGACCTCGCTCTAACTGGCAAGACAAAATTTGACCTTACTCGAATTAACAAGTCAAAAGTGACTTCGCTCAAACTGGCAAGACAAAATTCAACCTCGATCAAATTAACAAATCCAAATTGACTTTGCTCAAATTTTCAAGATGGAATTCGACCCCGTTCGGGTTAACAAAGTAAAGATCAAATTGGCAGGTCGAATTCAATCCTACTCAAATCAACTACAAGATGTTAGGGACTTATATTGCAAGAAATCCCAATCAATTCGAAAAGGAAAAGAGAAGGGAAAGCCAAAAACATACAAACAAAGACGAGCCAACTATTTCATTTAGAGAAAAGATAAGTATCTTACAGAGGGCCAACAAAAGGGGCCCCACCCAGCCAACCAAGTACAAAAAAACTAAACTTACAAAAGGACAAATTAAATGTACAATGGTTTCACTCACATCATCACTACCCACGCCACCACCTCCCTTTACGCTCGTTCTGGTCGCTTCGTCTCCACCAATGCCCCCTCCAACGTCATCATCATCGAAAGAAATCTCGTCCTCGCCTCAGTGTCTCCACCAGCCTCTGGTGACGCAGGGTCATAACCACAGGCAAGACAAGCCTCATGTGCCTTAACTCGAGCATCTTCGAAAGCGGCCTTAGGAACACTCCCCTCCGTCTATAAACCTTATATATATATATATATATATATATATATGGGTCTATATGGGTCTATATGGGCTATATATATATAGCCCGTGGCCAAGCTGCAAAAATCAGCTTATTTTGAGAAGTGCTTTTTTTCAAAAGTGCTTTTCTCAAAAGTACTTTTGGTGAGAAGAGTTTTTGTTTGGCTAATTAATTTGAAAAGCACTTCTGAGCAGCAATTAGTATTTGGCCAAGCTTTAAAAAACTGCTTCTAAGTGTATTTTTCTCAAAAGTGCTTCTCAAAAAAGTGCTTTTGGAGAGAAGCTACTTTTTCTAAAACTGCTTTTGCTTCTCCTCAAAAGCACTTTTTTTCCTTCCAAAAGCTTGGCCAAACACCTCGGTGTTTGGCCAAAAGTGCTTTTGGCAAAAAAAAAAAGCACATTTGGCCAAAAAGAAGCTTGGCCAAACAGGCTAATAGTTCATACATATAGCGGGGGACAGAAACATAGGTAGATTCTTGAGAGGGGGAGGGGAGGGTGTTGAGCCAACAACTATGACTTCTCGGCCTCGAGAGTCGCAACTCGATCTCCTAGGCTTGAGGCATACCAATCAAGTTCGTTGATTCTCTCCTCGAGTTATGCCTCCCTCAGTGTGTACGTCACCCTCTCGACTTCCCGTTCAGACCTGATGATGCGGATAATGTCTTCTAGTGTCGCTGCCTTTTCCAAACCTGCCACTCGAGCTCCCTCGGCTCTCTCCAACTTGGCCACCTTCTTTTCTAGATCAGCCACCTTCTCCGTCCACTCTGCACTTAGATTGGCAATTCTAGTGGCATTCTGCTCAAGCTCGGCTTGCAAAGACAACACCTTCGCCTGGAGATCCTCGCATTCCGCCTCAACCCCTTTGCCCCCCTCAAGCTCCTGGTCTTTGGCACTAAGCAACCCCTCGAGCTCACTGCATCTGTGGATAGACCATATCAGATCCTCATTCCTTTTCTACAACTCCTCCTTGAGATATTGAGTATTATTGCCCGCCCTAAGTTGCGCATGCATCTCACGGCACCTGTTGCGATACCGGCGATACTTCATGGCTATTTTTAGAAAGACTTCGGCTCCCGTCTCATCCCTACGAGCACTCTCGATCTCCAGCATATAATTCTAAAAAGGGGAGGGGGGAAGGGGAGAATCAGCGAAAGTAAAAGGCATAAAACAAAGAAAATAGCAAAAGGAAACTCACCCTCAAGGCCATCCCAGCCATATCGAGTGACAAACCAGAATCACTAATCCCCCGAAGAGACCCGTTTTTAGCGGCATAGCACAGAAGGTCAAATTGGGCTCCACCATGTCCTCCAACAAGTTAAAGATCGACGGAATTTCGAGCACACGGGAAGGGCCTTCCGCCCTCACATTGATCCTGATAAAATCTTCCTCGAGCATCCTTATATTCTGGCACCGTCTCCACACCCAGGCGGGTGTCACCGCTAGCTTCAGATACCTCTAAATTAGGGTTTCCCCTCGAGGGCATTTAAACCAAAGATGCCCCCTCTGATAACCTCCGCCTCTTTGACGATGCCCTTTTTGCCACTACCACGGGAAGGTTCGTTCGTTGAACGGACTGTAGGAACCAGAGTGTCAGACTGAGGAGCAACCTCCGAACGAACAGGTTCGATCAAGGACACGGTCCGCCTAGCAATCAAACTTTGGACGCCCTCATCCACTGTTACCCTTGGTACGGGGCAGGCAGAGGAAGCCGGTTGACGGAAAGCAAGGCCAGGAGACCTTTCCCTTCTCGCTCCTCTCCGACCTACCAAAGAGAAATTCAATCAAACAAAGGTATAAGATAAATAAAAAAACGGAGAAAAGAACAAAGCAACTAAGGCCGAAATAAGCCTACTTACCAGTGCGCCCAAAATTATCATAGAAAGGCGCCCATTCGCGGATCCCCATCATGTGTGGAAGAATCGAGCTCACCCATTCGCGAATATTGGCAACGTATGGAGCAGGTACCCTCTAGGCTGCGACAACAGAAAACACTCGATGGTCACCAGAGGGAGACAACCAATAGCCATGTTCAAATATATATATATATATAATATAATAAAAGGAAAGAGAGACCTACGGGCAAAATTCCACAACTCAAGATTTAGGAAACCCTGCAGGGTTAGATAACGCATGCTCTGTTCGGACGTAAAAGCGGTGATTGGCCTTGTCATCCATCTTCACCACCAAACCCTTGGTTCCTCGGTGATGTAGGTGAATCATCGTACCACTATGAAAATGGGGGGCGAAGAGGTGAAGCATGTGTTATAGAGAAATTCCCGATAGGCCAGCTCCTTGTACTTGATAAGCATAAGGAAGAGCTTGTATATGTACGGAGAGAGGTGAGCTGCACATACCTCGTAGAAGTGGCAGAAGTCCACTGCCATGGAGGGAAGGGGAAACGTATATCCAATGATAAATAGATATGCGTAAAACGCGTAATAGCCGGGACGGTGTATATACACTATGTCACGACCCGCCAAAACTAGTTCAATGTGATCAAGGATTCCCTATTTGGCTTTGAACGCCGTGAGGGCCGCAATATCCATCGTAGAAAGAACAAGTTCCGGCTCATCCCTAGCAGGGCTATTGAAGTCAGTCCTCGCATTCCCTGGGCGGGGAACCAACTCATCTACAATCGAAAAACTCTCGTCCTACGCCAGATCCACTCCCTCTTCGAGTAGGGGTATATCATTTTCCGGCACCGGAGCACCATCGGCTCTATCAGGGTTGGAGATGCACTATCCATCTCTTCTTTGATTGCAAAAATCAGGAATGATAAGGGAAAAAGGTGGCGGCCACGGGAATTTTTAACAAAAAAGGAAATGTGAAAAACTGAAGGAGAAGAAGAAAAACTGCAAAAGTTTCTCTTGACGATTGTGAAGTATAACATTCAAATGTAAGATTTTTCCCTAGTTATAGGGATATAAATACCCTGAATGGAAGAATCAAATGCCACCATTTTTTAAAAACAGAAAGGGTATGGGAAACGATACAATGCATAGAAAACGTGCGCCATAATGACGCATGAGGAGCTTCAATGATATTCTGAACTGATGTGACGGTCTGATGCAGCTCTCAAGACGTCACGTCGCTACCTCGCCACGAGGTACTCGCCTCTCGCATAAAGTGCTCAGATTTCTCATAACTTTCGAATCGATAGAGTCTGCCCATCGAGCTTGCCATAAGACAACCCCAATAGACGGAAAGACTAACTGTATAGGTCGAAATCTGACTAGATGAGAATTCCCTTGAAGAGGAACGGCAAAAAGCCACTTGGGCCGAAGTTGCATCCATACAACGCTATAACAACATGTACCTCGACTCGTGTATTTAGAATGCTTAAATGGCGAATTTGATGTTACCACCTTTTAGAGGGTCAACCAGTAATATAGTCAAATGGCTGAGATACTATGGCTAATGACCGTTGGATACTGAGGATACCTAGTATATAAACTAAGTGAGAAGAAGAAGAAATGGGGGCTGAAACAAACTCACACAGAGACATATTTTCAGAGAAGAAGGATATTCATCTCTTTCTCCTCGCTAAAGAGAAAGAAGCACGGAAGCTCAGATTCTCAATATACAAAGTTAGTCTCATCATATCAAATGTAAGGGGTCAACCTTATTAAAGATTGATGACCATTTTTATCTATGCATTCTTCATTATTGTTCACAGAGGCGGATCCGAATTTTAAGCTTATAGGTTCCTATAATAATCTCAAGTTAATCTATATGATAACTGAACCAATGAACTGAGTTCCAAGCTAAATATTCTTATAATTTTAATGAATTTTTTAGTACAAATACAGGGTCTATGCAAAAGTTACTGTGTTCACGGGAACCCGTAACCTTTGCTCTAGATCCGCCCCTGATTGTTCAATATTATTTAAATCACAATCCTCTTCTTATATTACGGGATTCATTTACGGCTATGGTTAAATTTTATGTTCAACTATACTTTCTTGTTCTTATCCTCTGTCTCAGATCTAAGATGAATTATTTTTTGCTAGGATTTACCTCAAATTTTTCTATTTAATTAGTTTATAAAAAGACTTAACAATTTTTTGTCAAAGAAATATAACATTATAAAATTTAGTATTTCTTTGGAACTAGATTGCAGAACACTGTCAACTGATTTTTAACAGAAAAGAAATTATTCGCACCGAAAGACTTATAGCTTAACTATGGGAGTATCACATAATCTTTGGGGGGGGGGGGGGGGGGGGGGGG